>CM071934.1:63519311-63654592 GCA_016081115.2 Rehmannia glutinosa | reverse complement strand
CTGGTGAACATATGGTCGATAGAATCTGAATGTTGGTAACATAGGGAACATGCAAAAGGGCCGCAAAATCCCCGAGTTCGAAGGTTATCTATTACTGCCAGACAATTGTGAATAGATTTCCAAACCACGATAGATCTGCGAGCCACATTGTGAGGAGATCAAATCCATTTTCCCCATCTAACAGTGGGAAACACTTCTCGGATGTAATTATAAGCTTCCTTAGACAAAACTCTGCATCTACTGAGTGCCACCAAACCCTTAGATCGCTCGAATTAGGAGACATAGGAAACTACATAATATCAATAACTATATTCGTGTAAGCCACGGAAAAATCCTCTGTAAAGTGCTATTTCCCATCGACAAAGTAATCAGAGATCGGATGGCAGAACTGATCAAAAAACTAAGGTGGGATACCTATACGGTCCGCGATTGAATACCCCAACCAATCATCCAACCAAAATCTCACCCTAGATCCATCGCCCAGGAGCCAACGAGAATGTGGCAGTATTTCCTGAAGAAGAGGCCGCACCCCTAACCAAATAGTCGAACCAATATAAGGAAGCCTTAGATGAGAAGAATCCATGAACCGAAGACGAAGAATATTAAAAACGGATCTGTCCAGAGTAAAAACTTTCCAGGTCAGTTTCATTAAAAAAGCTTTATCAGCAACAATCAAAGATCGAATGCCTAGCCTCCCTTTCTCCTTAGGGGAAAACATCTAGCCCAATTAACCATAACATCACCCGTCTTATTGATATTTTCGGACCACAAAAAGTTTCCAATAGCTTTTTCCATACTCTTTAATAACGATGTCTGCCACCGATACACTAACATCGAGTGAACAAAAGAGCTCGTAACCACAAAATTAACTAAAGTAATCATGCCCGCCATAGATAAAGAATTCCCCTTCTAAGTTTGAAATTTTGAAATAATTTTATCGAAGAGAGGTTGGAAAATACGAATCGTAGGGGCTCCTTTAAAGAGGGGAGCACCCAGATATGTAAAAGAAAATGAACCTCGAGAAATTCCAAAAGTCGTGTTGAATACTATTAAGAAGTCGCTGTGAAATATTATCATAAATCTTCGATTTCGCAGGACTGAAAATTTGTCCAAAATATTACCATATCACTCCAGAATATCCAATATGCATCTAGAGTTATTCGAATTGGCCCCTCTTAAAATGAAAATGTCATCTACGTAGAGGAGACAAGGAGGGAATTGAAGATGACGAGTCGTCACAAAAGACGAGAGGCTCCCATTCTGAACCGCGAACTCCAGGGCTCTAGCCAGGACATCTTCCGCCGCATAAAATAAGAGAGGAGATAGCGGATCTCCTTGCCTCACACCCCATGAACATCCAAAATAACCCTCCAGACTGCCATTAATGTGGATAGAAATATGAGCGCAATAGAAATAAGTGAAATCCATCGAATAAACTGATCACGGAAACCCATACGCCTTAGAACGTGAAAAAAAAAATCCCATCGAAGGGCATCAAACGCCTTTCGGATATCAATCTTCAGAATCATATTATGCATGTGGGTATAACTCAAAAGGCAATTGACACTCTCAGAAGCCAAGGCGATGCAATCATGGATCTGTTTGCCCGGAATAAACCCGAACTGCATGTCCGAAATATGCTTTTTAAAAATCACCCCAAATCAGCTAGCAAGAATCTTGGTAACAATCTTAAAAATGACATTGCTCAGAACTAGGGGGCTCGAAGACTTCAACTTTCTCAGCATCCTTCGTCTTCGGAACTAACACCATGAAGCTAGAGTTACAACCCGTAGCGAGCCAGTCACTGACGAAAAAAGATCTGACCACTGCCAAAACATCAATAGCAATTATATTCCAACACTTCTGGAAAAAATGTCCTCCAAATTCGTCCGGTCCTGGAGTGTTGTCCGGACTCAGATCGAAAATAGTCCCCTTAATCTCTTCGTCATCCAGAATATCACAAAGCTTAACATTATCCTTCTTTGAGACATGAGGATTGATAACGGCGTCCACCATGGAGAAATCGGTCTTAGGATTAGATGACTACGAAAAAAGGTTCTCATAGAAGCTAATGACATGCTGGCGGATCTGCTTCGAATCAGTCATAGTAGCACCATTCACAACAAGCTGACGAATGGCACTTTTTGATCTCTTGGCCCCCAACTTCCAATGGAAAAAAATCTCCATCCGTCAACCATTTAATGCGGCTCTTTTGCCTTAAACATTCGTACTGTTGATTCAACAAATAATTAAGTTCAACATGAGTATCCATTTCCTATTGTCAAGTTTCAACTGAACCTCGTCCACTTTCCTATGAACATCTCCAAACACTATCTTATTCCAATTCCGTAAAATAGGCCGCAGTCACTTACGTTTCAACATAACACATAACATCGGACAACTAACCGCACAAGGCTCTGCCCATGATTTAGCAATAATCTCCAAAAAACCCTCATGTTGGAACCACATATTCTGGAACCAAAAAGGAGACGGTCCCGTATTATAAGAGTTGTCGCGGCGAAGAAATATAGGCTGATGATCATAGCCATGACGAATGCCGACATACCTCGAGACCGATGGCAATGATCCAAGAATTGCTATGAAGCATGAATTCTATCCAACCGAGCTTGCATCAGACCCCTTAAGATACAAAAATTACTCCAAGTGAAAAAATTACCCATCATCGGGACCTGGGTAAGGTCATTATCACTAATAAAAATTTGAAGATCCATGCAGGATAGAGCATGAGGAAGTCCTCCCCCAGAATGCTCATGAGCACCCAAGACAGTGTTAAAATCACCTATAATCACCATCTCCCGAAAGCCTAAATTTTGAATGTCCGTCTGCAGAAGTCGGCAATCAATATAAGAACAATGGGTGTGAATGAAACTCATATGAAACTGCAAATTCTGAAAAATCACTTTACAAAAAATACCTTGGTCAGAATTATAAATAACAGAAAAATGGAATTGAGATGACCTAGAAAAAACCCATAAATACGGAACACCATTAGAGCAGAAAGATTCCGCAATCAAGGTCATACTCAGTCCCTACCAAAAAGTAGCGTTAATAGAGTTAAACTGAACTTTGGGTTCTGCAATAGCAACCATATCGGGGTTGTGAATTCTAAAAAAAATCCTTGAGCATGGACTTTGAAGAATCATTTCCAACGCCCCTAATATTCCAAAACATACAATTCATTGTAAATTAGGGGAGAGGCCGCACCAAGTGCGTAGGAGCATCAATAGATTCAAGAAAAATATTACCCTGTTCTTCTTCTTCGGTCATATCCGACCAACATTTGCGAGCCGCTGCCGCCATGGCTTTGAAACTAACCAAGGGATCACCTGCTTTTAACTCGTAATCACTGACTGGATTACTTTTCGCAACAACCTCAATGGCCTTATTTAAATCTGTCGAAACACTTCCCATATGTGTTGCAGCAACCGCAAATTGGGAGCTGAACCCATACAGCACCATCGCATGGTCCTTGTTAATAGGGTGTTGGGCTCCACCTTTTTCATTATTTACCACCACGTCGTATGATTCAGTATCTTGTTCTCCCAGGACTTCAAATGAATTTTGAGTTTGAACCTCCGAAGTAACAATTTCACCATTTGATTTACTTGAGTTCGCAAAAGCCTGCTTCTTCTTAGGGCCCACTGTAACCTAAGCTTCCTTGGTAACTTCTATTACTTTAGAAATGTTTTGCCCCTGCTTTGCTGTGTTTCTTACCTCTGGCCGTTGATGGTTTCGATCATCATCCCTCGTATTGTTTGCCTTAGGTATGTTAACCTCCTGGGTGGTGGAGTGACGACAATTGTTGATAAAGTGACCCACAATACGGCAATGCCTACAAAAATCCAGGAGTTTTTTGTATCCAAGGGAAACAAAAGAGCAATTCCCCTCTCTTTCAACCATAATAGATTCTTGAATCAGATTGTTCAAATCCAATTCCACCAAAACCCTAACAAAGTAACCAACATCGCCCGATAAAGAGCGTTCATCTATTTGAAGCGGCATTCCAATCGCACTAGCAAGTTTCATGATCAATGATTTGTGCCAATATTCCATGCTCAATGATGTGAACAGTAGCAACAAACATGCATACGACCCAAACAATAATGTGTTGTTAACCCAAGATCTTCACTAGTTTGGTTAAAGATGGTGGAATAACCTCAACCCATTTCTTAGCAAATCAAAAACCTCGATATGTGAAGATGCCACAAGCAATTATGGATTATTGCTTGATAAGTCGATAATTGCAGCAAGAACCGTAAATCTTGAAGCACTTGGAAAAACACTCAATTTGAGAGTAAAAATTGAATTCAATTGATAACTCCTGAAAAAAAAAAAGAACAAGTGTTGGGATCCCAAATCCTAACCCTACTAGGAAATAACTTAAAATCGAAAAAGGAAACGAAAACTGAATAGACTAAAAAAAACACGCCCATAAGCACGGTCGTGCTGCTGAACATGGCCAGGCCGTGTTTTTCACATCCTTGCCGAACATGGCCGTGTAAATAAGCACGGCCAGGCCGTGTTCGTCACGACTTTTCCGAACACGGCCTGTAATTAAGCACAGCCAGGCCGTGTTTCTCACGGCGTCCAGCCCTTCAACATTGTCTTTGATTTCATCCGCTGCTCGTCCCAAATTCAAAATATCAACTAAAGACGTGGCCTTAAAGGTTTATTTGGCCTCCAAAATATCAAAATGACTCAAAACAAATCAAACTACAACTAACTATGATAAACGAATACAAGACACTATTGAGAGCTTGATTACAAAGACTTCAAGACGCAAAATGACTTGTATTCATGGCATCCTTCACTTGCTCAGTATGAGGTGGGCTCTTGAACGTTGATGACACGAATCAACTGGACCACCCGAACATCTTTCTCCATCGGCAACACACTCTCGGTCTCCTTTTGAATGACTTGAATTAAACCATTGAGTGATTGCTTGAACTTTCTTGCTCGAGCCCTCGTCACTGGACCAACTGGCACTGTTACTGGGTCTTTTGTCCATGGATTCTCATCATTCCCCTCCTCTTGAGAAGGATTTGTCCTCAAATCCGAATTTGCATCAAATGGACTAAGATCAGCAACATTGAAAGAAGCACTAATCCCATACTGGCCCAACAGATCAATCTTGTAAGCATTATCATTGATTCGCTCAAGCACTTGGAATGGACCATCTCCCCGAGGCTGCAATTTGGACTTTCTCTGGGTTGGGGATTGTTCAGGACGCATATGCACCCAAACCCAATCACCCGGCTCAAACACCATCTTCTTACGATGCTTGTTAGCCTGCACCGTGTATCTTTCTTTCACCGTTCGATATTGAGCCTTGCTTTCTCATGTAACTATTTCACAAAGTCAACTTTCTTCTGCCCATCTATGTTAACATGCTCAGAAACAGATAAAGGTGATAGATCCAATGGGGTTAGCGGATTAAAATCATAAATAAGTTCAAATGGTGAAAACTTTGATGCAGAATGAACATCACGATTATAAGCAAACTCAACATGTGGTACACTCTTCACACGTTTTAATATTCTTTTTAATGATGGCCCTTAAAAACATAGACAAAGTTCTATTTACTACTTCAGTTTGACCGTCTGTTTGGGGATGACAATTAGTAGAAAATAACAATTTAGTCCAGTTTTCCCCACAAGGTCTTCCAAAAGTAACTTAAGAACTTAGCATCCCTATCCGAAACAATGGTCCTAGGCATTCCATGCAATCTCACAACTTCTCTAAAGAACAAATTAGCAATCAAAGACGCATTATCAGTTTTATGACAAGGAATAAAATGTGCCATAATTGAAAAACGATCTTTTTTTAGATAAATGTAAAATATATAATAAAAAAAATTAATGGTGTTGTTTACAATGCCAAACAACTAGCAATAAGGAAACTGAGAATATTGACAAATGTTAATAAGCAAAACCTATGAAAAGGAATGAAAACCCTGGTCACAAGCCGACTCAGTAGCTAAATAGTGGGGGCCTCATTAAAAACCTACCAAGGTAAAACCCATCCTCGTGGGAAAACCTTTGGTAGGAAAAAGATTACCTCCAAAAGAAAAAAAATGATCAAATAGAATCCACCTAAGTGCCAAGACGAAGACCAGCAAGGAGACCAACCCACGCACGGCCGTGCAGATAAGCATGACTTGCCCGTGTGTGGAGCCGAAGAAAGAACAACCAATGAGGAAAGACGCATGGGTCGTGGTCCAAAGCACGGACGGACCGTGCGTCTTGTCGAACGTCAAAAGACAAATCCATGCACGGCCCGTGCTAGAGTGCACGACCCGCCCATGCGTGTTGTCGAAGTAAAGGCTTTCAATGTGAATCGATGCACGGGTCGTGCTCACCCGCACGGATGACCCGTGCATGTTGCTGAAATGAAGAGTGCCTTCCCCAAAGTTAGGTAGTGCTAAAAAATACATTGCCCTGCATCATCATGAATATTCGATCGAATCTCCTATGGCATCACATGCAACCAGTCAAAGTGCATGGATAGTTTATCCGCTACGTGATTCCCCTCCCTAAAAATATGTGAGACCACGAAGTCCATCTTGGAAACGTAATATATAGCCCGACGCCAATGTCCGTAATACTTCCAAGGGACCTTCAATGACCGCGAAGATAAGAGATTAGAAACATAAGTGGAGTCAGATTCGAGCCATAGCTTGCGCCACCCTCTCCTATACGCCCGCTTAATTGCAAAGATAGCGGCCATTAGTTCCGCTTGGAAAGCAAACCCAACACCGATCTTTTGAATAAAGCATCCCGTGAAGAAACCCCTACAGTTGTGATAAACGCGTGCAGCCACACATCTTCCTGGGGCTCCGTACGCAAAACCATATGTATTAACTTTCACCCAATCAGAAATCGGGGGATGCCATCGCACAACTTGCATCATTGGATTCGGCCGTATATTCTCTTTGACTTGCAATTTACAGAGACATATCAAATCAAAAATAGAATTGGACATGGGACCCAATACCAAACCTGACATATCGATGATAAATGCCCGAAGAAGGACAATAGCTGAAGTAATTCGTGGCTTCACACCCTCAAAAATCTAGCAGTTACAAAAATGCTAGATAATCTAAATGGCAGATAAATAAGCCCCTTTCCATAGAGCCTCAATTTGGGGACTAAACTGTAGTTGCATGGCAAAGATGCAGAGATGATTAAAGCCCCCTTCTAAAGGTAAAACCACTTGAAAAGTATCCTGAATCCAACCCCAAACACCCGCTACTAAACAACACGAGGTAAACATATGGTTCACTGAATCCTGAGCCTCATAGCATATAGCGCATGCCGAAGAGCCAAACAAACCCCTAATGTGAAGATTGTCAATAACCGCTAGACGATTGAAGACTACTTTCCAAACCACCATAGACCTACGAGCCGGAACGTGAGAGGCCCAAAGCCATTTCCCCCATATAACTTCTGGAAAGGACTCCCGGACATATTGATATGCCCCCTTAGAAGAAACATTGCCATCATATGATGGCCCCCATACTCTACGATCCTCCAAGTCAGATGAGATAGGGAAGTGAAAATATCAATAACCACATTCGTATAAGCCACCAGGAAATTCTCCGTAAAGTGCTAGACTCCATCAAAGTAGTAGTCCGAAATGTTCTGAGAAAAGAACCCATGAAATTGATTTGGAATACCAATACGATCTACAATGGAGTAGCCAAGCCAGTTATCCAACCAGAAACGAACCCCCGAATTAAAACCGGGGATCTAACATCACCGAGAAAGAATATCCATCACCATAGGACGTAAACCCAACCATATAGTTGAACCAATGTATAGTGGCCTTGGAGAGCTGTCATTCAGAAAACGTCTTCTAAGAAGAGCGAACGCTGGGCTATCTGAAACAAGGACTTTCCAAGTCATTTTCATCAAAAAAGCTCGATTGGCCCAAAACAATGAACGAATACCAAGCCCCCTTCCTCCTTTGGCACACAACATCGAGTCCAGTTCACCATCACTGACCCTTTTTATGAATGTTACCCGACCACACAAAGTTTCTAATCGCCATCTCCATAGCCTTTAGCAAAGTAGTCGGCCATCTATAAACCAGCATAGAATGAACAAATGTGCTGGTAATCATGTAATTCACCAACGTAATGCGCCCAGCCATCAACAAGGAATTATCCTTCCAAGTTTGAAATTTAGCAATGATTTAATCATAGATAGGCTGGAAAGTACGGATCCTTGGTGCCCCCTTGAATAGCGGAGCCCCCAGATAAGTAAAAGGAATCGAACCCCGGGAAATACCATAGTGCGTTTGAATAGGATGGATAAGGCAGGTGGAGATATTATCATTGAAAAAGACCACAAACTTCGCATGATTAAACATCTGACCCGAGATATTCCCATAAGAATTGAGAACATCCAGAATACATCTGCAATTGCTCCATGTAGCCTCACTCAAGATCAAAATATCGTCTGCATAGAGTAAACAAGGAGGGAACTGAATATTGTGAGGAGCACGAAATGGCGCGAGGGCGCCCTACAACTTATGTTCCAGGGTTCTATCCAGTATCTCCTCCGCTGCACAAAATAGAAGAGGAGAAAGAGGATCGCCTTATCGCACACCTCTAGAGTAAGAAAAATAACCTTTCGGGCTTCCGTTAATAAGAATAGAGACACGTGCCGACAGGAAAATCCTAGAAAACCACAGAATAAACTGCTCATGAAACCCCATCTTTCTCAGCACATGAAATAAAAAATCCCAATGAAGAGTGTCGAACGCTTTGCGGATGTCAATTTTATGGATCATATTCAGTATTCTGGAATTGCTCAGAAGACAATTCACACCTTCAGAAGCAAGGGCGATACAATCATGAATTTGCTTGCCAGGTATGAACCCAAATTGCATCTCTAAAACCAGCTTCTTGAGAATTGACCCAAAACGGGAGGCCAAAATTTTGGTGACAGTCTTAAATAAAAAGTTGCTCAATAATTGGCCTAAACTCCTCCACCCTGTCTGCGCCTTTAGATTTTGGAACCAGCACCATGAAACTGGAATTACACCCCGCAGGAAGAACACCCGTCACAAAGAAAGATCTGACCGCCACCTTAATATCCATCTCAATCGTGTCCCAACAATATCTTGAAAAAATGACCACCAAAATCGTCAGGGCCTCGGGGCGCTATCTGGACTCATCCCGAAAATGGCCTCCTTGATTTCCTCATCACTAGGGATGGCACATAAAAATTGTTCTGCACTTCGGTCACTGTGGTCTGAATCACCTCATCTACCATTGAATAGTCAATCCCCGTGTGTTGTTTCTCAGAAAAGAGATTCTCTTAAAAAGAAAGAATATGATTGCTAATTAATTGCCTATCCTCCGTAAGAATGCCACCCACCAGCAGCTGACGAAGCACACCCTTAGCTCTTTTCTTACGGAGCTTCCTGTGAAAGAAATTTGAGTTTTTTTTAATAAGTGCGAATATATATATTAAAAATGAAAAAAGAGTAATCCTGATCACAGGCAGATCAGGTAACCAAATGAAAGCCTGGAAATAATGTCAACAACCAAAACGAAGTGGTCACAAGCCGACCACATGGCTAAATGGTTGGGGCCTCGTTAAAACCTTCCAAGGTAAAACCCACCCTTGTGGGAAAAACCCTTGGAAGGAAAAAGAGTACCCCCCAGGAAAAAAAGGCGCCTAAAAAAGAAGCCTGAAGCGGTGGCGCATTAATTAACAAACCTATAAGTGGATTGGCCAACATAATCATCAGTGAGGTAGTGAAGAATGTCTGTGGGCGGGACACCCCACCAGGTGCCACTCTCCGTCTTCTTGCTCACCATGTCTGCCACTCGATTGCCTTCGCGAAAGATATGAGAGACTACAAGATCAATGCCATGGAGATCACGAGGTTTGGCGCCAATAGCTAAGATGGCGCCATGGGACCTCCATCGTTCTCTTCTCTAAAGAGTTCACCACATACATCAAATCCGATTTCAACCAAAGTTGCGTCCATCCTTTTGCAAATGCGTAATGAATCGCCCACATTGCGCAAACCAGCTTCAGCTTCAAATGCGTACCTCGATCCATAGTGATAGACAAAGCATCCGCGAAAGAATCCTCTACAATTAGGAAGACCCCGGAGGTCGTTGGAGATTGCCCGGCGCCCGAAGCGCTACCATCATGTTAACCTTGATCCAACCCGGGAGGGGTTTTTGCCATCGACTTCCACAATCTTTGAGCATGCCTAGCCCTTCCGGGAACTCGTAAGCCACGCAGATAAAGAGGTCCTCGCGATCATTATTCATGCATCCCACCCAAAGATGTTGATTCAACAATGAGTACTGTAGGTAAATGAGTGCCGCCTCCGGATTCCAGATTTTGTTGTTGAAAATCAGCTCATTACGGATGTGCCAAATAAGCCGATGCAGGATAGTATTGCCACACGCCAAAGGAAAGCGACCTGGTCACTAAAATGAAGAGACATAAGCCGTACCCAGCCAGTTCATTGAAGCCGTAAGTCCGGAAGGGTGCACGTGAAAGGCTTGGAAGATCCAATGCCATATATGCCCTGCAAAAGTACAAGAAACAAATAAGTGATCAACCGATTCCCCCGATTTCCTGCAAAGAACACAAACCGAAGGGCCAGTAAAACTTCCCCTAGCTCGTAAAGAGACCTGGACTGCCAATCGGTTGTGTATAGCCCTCCATGCCACCACTGATCTCCGTTCTGGGATATGCTGGGACCAAATCCAAGAACCCCATCTAACTGCCGGGCGCTGGGGGCGTAAATAATTATAAGTCATCTTCGAGGTAACCGAACCATCCTCTGAGTTCATCCAAACACGAGTATCCCGGGATGTAGGCGCAATTGGGACGCGCACAATAGCTCGAACTAGCTCCAAATAAGCCTCCACAAAGGGGAGGGTGAAGTGCCAGGATCATCATAAAAATAATCAGAGATACGCTGCTGGAATAAATATCTATAATCCTCTGGAATGCCAATTTTGTCAGCAATGGAGTATCCCAACCAATTATCAATCCAAAATAATACCTCTGAATTGGCGCCTGGGATCCAACGAGCACCATCCAAGCAATCAGAAATACAGGGTTTAATCCCAGGCCAAATGGAAAAAGGAAGAAAGGACCTCCGAATATCCCCATTTCTAGTAAAGTACCGTTGTCTGAGGGTCCTGAAAACCACCGAGTCCGAGTTCAGAACCTTCCAGCCCAATTTCATTAAGAAAGCCTTGTTAGCAGCCATGATCGATCGCACGCCCAATCCTTTCTCTGCCCTGGGCGTGCAACATGTATTCCAGTTGACCACTACCTTTCCTTTAGAATTCACGTCCCCCGTCCAAATAAAATTACGCATGGCTTTTTCCATTTGTTTAAGCAGTGTGGCAGGCCATTTGTAAATCATCATGGTGTGCACGAAAGAACTAGTTATCACTGAGTTAACAAGGCAAACCCTACCAGCAAGGGAGAGAGATGAGCCTTTCCATCGTTGGAAATTAAGGATTATCTTATCAAAGATGGGCTGTAAATCCGCGACCTTTGGAGCTCCCTTGAAGATTGGAGCACCCAAGTAGATGGTGGGGAACGCCCCTGGATGAATCCCTAGAATGTGTTGCACCCTCCCACGGACATAATGCGAAACCTGCGCCCCAAAATAAACCTTGGATTTCTGTGGACTAAACACTTGACCGAGATATCTGCATAATGAGTAAGAATCTGAAGCAAAACCCGGGCATTGGGTGAAGACGCCCTACACATGATGACAATATCGTCTGCATATAAAATGGATAATGGAAAGACGATACTCCTTGGCACCGTGATGGCAGATAACCGGGACTGATCCCTCACTGCTGCAATAAACCGACCCAGGACCTCCTCCGCAATACAAAACAAAAGGGGTGAAACCGAAGAACCACCTCCACCCAACGCACGAACGTCTCGGAGAAACCGAAACGGCGCAAGACATGTAGTAGAAAATCCCACCGCAATGTGTCGAATGCCTTGCGAATATCGATTTTCAGTATCATATTCAAATCCGTGCATCCCTGTAAGACATTAAATCCTTCAGATACCATGGCAATACACTCATGAATCTGTCTACCCGGGATAAAGCCAAACTTAGTGGAGATAAATAATCAGCAATAATTGAACCCAAGCGCGTAGCCAATATCTTCATGATAATCTTGAAAAGGAAGTTGCTCATGACAATCGGGCGGAAGTTATCAATGACATTTGCATCCTTAGTCTTTGGGATGAGTGCCATGAAACTAGCATTCAATCCCAGAGGTAGTGACGAATTAATAAAGAAAGAGCTTAACAACGCGTGTTACCTCAAGCAGAGATGACATCCTAGAAATGGCGGTAAAAATCCCATTGAACCCATCGGCCGGAGGCTCGAGTCCATATCAAACACCGCAGTCTACACCTCAGAATCCGAGGGGATGGCTATTAGGCTGGCATTATCCCGCTCCCCAACCATTGGAGTGAGCACCTGGTCGACTAGCGAGAAATCCGTGGTAGAGCTCCCGGTTTCTGCAAAGAGTTCCTCGTAAAATGAAATAATATGATTCCCAAGGACCGTAGCATCATCAGTGAAATTCCCTGCCACCATAAGCCCCTGAATCCCCACGCAGCTCATACGAATCTGGCTATGCCGATGAAAAAATGTAGTGTTACGATCCCTATCCTTAAGCCAGGCAGTGCGGGCCTTTTGCTTAAGGAATTCAGACTGTGACTGCAACGTCTGCGAAAGTTTCAACTGGGCTTCCAGCTCGCTATCCCGGAGAGAGGAGGTATAGCCCAACGCCTCAATATCTGCCTGAATCTGACGAAGGTGCTCCATCTGGCTATCCACTCTGCGATTAACATCCCCAAACACATCTTTGTTCCAATCCTTAATAACATATCGCAACCGCTTGAGCTTCCTCATGACACGCAGTAAAGGGTTGTGTGTGTCACATGGAGAGCCCCAAGCGGTTGTAACCAAATCCCAGAATGAATTGCGGTGAACCCACATACGCTGAAAACAAAACGGAACCGGACCCCTTGTAATGGCCGAAGAACAAGTAACCACAATAGGGTGATGATCAGATCTAATGCGAGGAAGAACTAAGCCCTTGACATCCTTCCAAAGTGCGAAAAAAGGGCAAGTAGCCAGGGCTCTGTCCAACTTAGCCTGAAGTAATGATAGAGGCCTTCTGGGAGAGCACCAAGTAAATGAGTTCCCCGTCGTCGGCACATAAAAAAAACGGCGTCCTCTATGAAATCCCGAAATCTGGCACGAGGCTTGGGAAAGAGAATCATTGCGCGAGCGCTCATGATGTCCCAAAACCGCATTGAAATCCCCCACAAGCAACAGATCAACAGACCCAAATTCAGCAAATCCAACCATAGCTCACGTCGTGCAATGTAATCACACAAACCATGTGTAAAGCCAACATGAAAAATCAAAGAACCAAATTGAACATGGAAAACAATACACTGGGTAGAAGACCAAACCTGATTTAGAATTGTGATAGTGGAGTCATGAAGAAGCCAAATGTCTGGCCGCCCATTCACTCGAAAATTTTGGCCCGCAAGAGTTAAACCCAGGCTATGCCAATAAGAGTCGAAAATAATCGAGAAGTCCACCTTAGGTTCACAAATAGCCACAATAGAAGGCTTATGCTTATGACATAAAGCCTTAAGAACATTGCAAGATGCAACATTCCCGATCCCCCGGATGTTCCAGAAGATGCAATTCATTGAGATGGTTAGGGGGGAGTCGCCCGTGACGATCGCACGGTGAAAACAGGCGTGTGGTGCGTAGCAGAGTTTGATGATTGGGGATGATCCACTTCATCTGCATAGTCTGCCCATTTTTTGGAAGCCGCAAAGTTCATCTCGTGTGGTTTTGAACTTTTCGTATCAATAGTAACGTCATGAGCAGGGGGCGACGGCCCCGCCGTAATTTTCTGGAGAATTCGATCTTTAGCTGAATCCAAAGAGCTGTCCCGGAAGGCATGACTCAGAGCACGAATAGGCTTCCCTAAAGGATACTGTACTGTGATAGGCATAATTGCGGAGGCTGAGACAGTTCCCGTACTAGAAGTACTGGCCTTGGGCGATGACCCCCTAGCTGGATACTCGGTGTGGTCATCTGCGGATTGCTGATCCTAGGATTCGATTGAACCAAGAGCCTCGAAGGTGTTACCAAGATGGATTTCTGGAGGGCAAGGGACTATGGCACGAGGAGGAGATCCTGCGTGCGTAGTCGAACCCGTATTTCCCATTGAGACAACAACGGCCTTGCCCTTGTCCTGCTGAATAGGACGGTAAACCCTACGAACCCTGGAACGCCCTCGCTGAACTGAATTGTTGCGATTAGCAGCACCTGTGGCCGTCCCTGGGCTGGTGACGTGCGCCCATCTTTGTCCGTATTACCCACTGTGTTAAAACGACAAGAAGCTGTCGAGTGCCCCGTAACGCTGCACGTCGAGCAAAATGTAGGTAGTTTTTCATAAGTGACGGAAACAAAAGAGCATTTGCCAGTGCGTTCAACCATAATGTGTTCCTCCAAAGGTTTGGAGAGGTCAATATCCACCAAAACCCGAACAAAATGGCCCAAAGAACCATCCAGAGAACGCTAATCAATCCGCAATGGATTCCTAAGAGCACTGGCAATCCCCATAATGTTATTGGGGCCCAGTATTCTAGGCTTAGTTCAAAAATCCGCACCCAAACACTGGCTACTGAAGACTGAGCCTTATAAGGGTTGAAGTCAGGCACCCACGGAGATAAATGGATAGTACCAGGGTTAAGCGTCCAATTGGTGCGTTGTTGAGCCCGAGAACAATCCTGCGCATTAAACAATTTGACACAAAAATATCCATTGCCCAGGGGAATTAATTTCCATTCATTCTTGATGCCCCATAATTCAGATAGGCGTTTATGTAAAAGCATAGTCGCCCATGGCTTGTTACCTTTTCCTAAAATAACCCTTCCAATTAATGAGTAGGAAAATTCAGCGAGACGTTGCCGTAAATGTTATCATCAATGGTTACGAATAGTAATCACCTTTTCGAATCGGTTTAGGGATAGGATTTTTACCAGAAACCACTGTAGAAAACAAATTGGTATAACCTGGAGACTGAGTCGTGGAATCCATTTGGATGATACCTGGGTCCTGGGGCGTGGAATCCAAACGGTTGGTACCTGCAACTATGTGAGCAAAAGAGTATCCAAAATTGGGATTAGCATTAGAGTTATGAGCCGAAAGTCGCAGATTCGTGTCATGAGCGGAAGACGTTGGGGCAGAAGTTCCAGCATTTGGTTGCATGTTCTTGGAATCTGGAATAGGATATGGGCCCGTGAGCAGTGGACCCTACGGATGAGGGATAGCAGCCTAGGGGTCATCACTCCCCTGGGAGGGGACGCCCTGGGGAGGAGGCTGGGCAGTTGCCGGCCCCCCATAGACTGGGGGGAGGGGGCCGACCCCCCATGGCCTGCGGCTGCCATGGGGTAAACCGCCCCCCTATCAGCGGCCCATTGGGCACAATCAACAAAGAACAGCGTGAGTGGTGGCAGAAGAAAGCGCAGTGAGTTGGCGTGGCTAGCTGCTCGGGAGACTTCGACGTACCCTGCTGCTGCGATGCGTCTGTATGAGCGGAACTTGCAGGTGGAGTAATGGCAGCGGGCGGCGACGACTGTGTATCCGCAGGGGCGTGCGACGAAGAAGTAGCAGCTGCTTGAAGAATAGGGGGTGGCGCCATGTATTGTTGCGGAGTTAGGTAATATTCTAGGGGGACGATGCCCATAGCCATCGGAACGGGGCCTGGGATCGACTTCTCCGTCGGCATGAAGGTAGCCAGAATTCCGTAACCAGGAAATAGCGATGGCGAAGGTGATGGTACTGCTGCAGCGATTGGAGGAGCCACCTGTCGGGTTGATGATTGTGACGTTGAGGAGTTGGGTGGATGATCCGGGGGAGGCAGGTAGTTCGACGTCAAACCGTGTAACGCATATGACATGGCCGGAGAGATCAGGTCCGTTGAGGACGCCGGCGAC
This sequence comes from Rehmannia glutinosa, assembly GCA_016081115.2. NCBI lineage: Eukaryota > Viridiplantae > Streptophyta > Magnoliopsida > Lamiales > Orobanchaceae > Rehmannia > Rehmannia glutinosa. Next base: position 63,638,522 of record CM071934.1, on the reverse strand, counting down.
GGTGATGAATCGGATAAGCAAAGGTAGACGCCGTAACGCCCTTTTTAATTCACTTGCTTTTGTTATTACTTCCTTGGTCCAGCCGTGCCTTTCCTTGATCCAGCGGTGAAAGAAATTTGAGTTACGATCCCCATCTTTCAACCAATTAACCCGACTCTTCTGACGTAATAATTCGTATTGACAATTTAACAAATTAGCCAACTCTTTGTGGATCTCAATCTCCTGCTGAATTAATGAATCCGAATAACCATTCGACGTGATAGATTCTTGAACCTCTTTAAGATTATTTTGAATCTCCTCCACCTTAAAATGAATATCACCAAAAATTGAAAAATTCCAAGCCCGAAGAATAGGACGTAATTTTTGAATCTTCCATGAATTATCTGTAATATCCTCGAAAACCTCGTGTTGTAACCACATAGATTGAAAACAAAACGGAATAGGACATGTCACGCTAGCCAAGTCGTAACGCATAATGATAGGATGATGATCGAACCATGACGCACTCCCACATAACCTTTTACTGTATGCCAATGATTCAAAAATTGCTGAGTTGCCATAATTCTATCCAGCCTGGCTTGAACTAACCCCCGAGAAGATCGAAAAGAACTCCACGTAAATATGTTACCATCCATAGGAACCTGTGAGAGATCATTATCATCAATAAACCGCTTGAACTACAAACTGTCCCATGAGGCAGACACCCTCCCCGACGTTCATGAATTCCCAAAATGGCGTTAAAATTGCCAAGCAGCACAAAATCTGTAAGCCCTAACGATCTGAACATCCAACCATAATTCCCGTCGAGCTATATAAGAGCAGTGAGCATGCACAAATCCCATGCAGAATCGCATATTTAGGTATTTCACCTCACAAAACGAACATTGATCAGAATTAAAAATCACCTGAAAATGAAAATTAGAAGAACAAGTGAAAATCCAAATATCCGGAACACCATTCGATCTGAAAGATTCACCCACCAGATTCATACCAACAGATTGCCAAAAATTATGATTAATAGAAGAAAATTGTACCATAGGCTCCGCAATAGCAATAATGTCAGGTTTATGTACATGACACAATTTCTTAAGCATCGATTTAGAGGAATTATTACCAATACCTCTAAAATTCCAAAACATGCAATTCATTGAGAAGGAGAAAAAGGGGCGCACCTGCGTAGGTTCATCGAACTGTCAAAGAATCTTTTATTTTGCTCCTCCTCCTCAGCCATGTTAGACCATCGTTTTTTAGCAGCGGCTGCCATGGCCCTGAAAGTGTCCAACGGATCCGTTTGCTTCAAGACGTACTCCGAAGTAGGATTACTTTTTGAAACAACCTCAATTGCCCTGTAAAGATATTCCTGGCCCTGCTGATCAAGACGGTCAGAAAGCACTATCATACTAGCCTCTTTGTTGTCTCCATTAATTGGGTTATAACCCACAAATGTTCAATCTTGATTTGGAGGAGCAACTGTAGAAAAATATGCAACTCCATGCGCATAATTATCCACAATTTTTACCTTGTCGGGGATAGTTTTAGCCTTCAAAGCCATCCTTCAGTTCGAACTGACCATTGGAGGTATTATCATCGCCCTCTTCGGCCTTTGAATAGCTTTATTCTTGTTCTCATTCACCTGAATAGCCCTCGTGTGATCCCCATTGCCATGCAATTCCACACATCAAACTTGTTCTGATTTTCCACCTGCTCGTTATTGTTGCCATCGAGTTTCTCCAAAATATCGAACGAATTTCGGGTCGCAAAACCTGATGTAGAGGCTATGTTATCCCTATTGTCTTTCGAGGTTGTCTCTTTCTGCTTTTCACTTGTACCCAAGTTTCACCAACCTCCTTATCTTTTATAACAGGAGATCTCCCCTCCCCCTATTATAGTACCTACTAGCCGATCTGCTATGAGGACGCGCCTCGAACTGAGCATTCTTAACGTCATGAGTTGTTGATTGTCTGCAATGATTAACATTATGACCTACAATCCGACAATGAACACAATATTTTGGTATATTTTCATATTGGATGGAAAGAAAAGAGCAATGACCTACTCGTTCAACCATTATGCAATCTTGAAGGGGAGAGCTAAGGTCTAATTCGGTAAGAACACGGACAAAGTGACCCACCTCACCCGTTAAAGAACAAATGTCAATTTGCATAGGAGTACCTATGGCGCAAGCCAATTTCGTAATCAACGAAGGATGCCAATATTCCAAATTAAGCTCGTAAATGCAAACCCAAACCTGAGCCTTGGACGTATTGATCTTTTTTCCTGAGTTATCAATTGAATTCATATATTTACTCTCAAATTGAGTGTTTTTCCAAGTGCTTCAAGATTTACGTTTCTTGTTGCAATTATTGACTTATCAGGCAATAATCCATAATTGCTTGTGGCGTCTTCGCATTTCTTGCTTTGCTAAGCAATGGGTCGAGATTATTCCACCATCTTTAACTGAACTAGTGAAAATCTTGGGTTAAAAACACATTATTGTTTGGGCCGTATACACGTCCGTTGCTATGGTTCACATCAGTTGGTAATTAGAGCCATCTAGCAAGGTTAAATCTATCCTTGTTTCTTTAAGCCTTGGTATTTTACAGAATTTCATTTTTTTGAATAATTTCGTATATATATATATATATATATATATATATATATATATATAATGAAAAAGAGAGTTGCCTGATCACAGACTGATCAGGTAGCCAAACAAGTAAGCCTGAAAATGAGTTCGAAAGAAAAACAAAATGGTCACAAGCCGACCAGATGGCTGAATGGTTGGGGCCTCGTTAAAACCTCCCAAGGTAAAACCCACCCTTGTGGAAAAAACCCTTGGAAGGAAAAAGAGTACCCCCTATGAAAAATACAAAAATATAGGGACACACGGGCCGTGAGTAAGGTCGTAGAGAAGATCTTGAGGACTGAAAGCACACAGGTCGTGCAAAGAGATGGGGTCCCCGACCAGGGGATGCACGGGTCGTGTCCCTAGGCACGAGCAGACCATGTGTCCATGCGAAGCCTCCCGAAGCAACAATCCTTGTGCGCACTATCTAACAAATTGGTAATTAGATTGACCAACATAATCTTCTATGTAACAAATTGGGGACGCACGGGTCGTGTCCTACCAAGCCGCCGATTGCAACTTCTTGCTCAGGAGGTCAGCCACTCTACCGCCATTTGCTAAGATGACACCATGGGACAGCAACGAATCTCTTATGAAGCAATTCCACAACATAAACCGAGTCAGACTCCAACCAAAGTTGGGTCCAGCCTTTAGCGTGAGCATAGTAAATGACTAAAATGGTCGCCACCAACTCGGCCTCGAAAGCATACCCCGTGCCACAATGTTCCACAAAACACCCCCAAAAGAAGCCTCTGCAATTGCGGAAGACCCCAGAAGCTGTAAGGCTACCCGGTGCCCTAGAGGCGCTACCGTTTGTATTCACTTTGATCCACCCCGGGAGGGGTTTTTGCCAATCAACCTGTACAATCTTGGGAGCTTGTCTGACGCGCCCCGGAACACGAAGACGCTTGAGGATAAAGAGTTCTTGTTGATCATTGTTTATTGAGCCGTTATCTAAAGAAGACGATTCAACAATAAGAACCCGGAGATGGGTGATCGCCGCTTCCACCATACAGACCTTATCATTGAAAACCAAATCATTTCTAATACGCCAAATCAGCCAGATGCAGGAGATCGCCGCCACACGCCATAGAAAAGCAATCTGATCACTGAACTGGAAATGCATTTTTTTTGAATGAATGCGAAATATTATAAAAAATGAAAATAGAGTTGTCCTGATCACAGGCTGATCAGGTAACCAAATATAAGCCTGGAAATAATGTCATAAACAAAAAGGTTCCTGGAAATACTGTCAAGAACAAAATGGTCACAAGCCAACCATATGGCTGAATGGTTGGGCCCTCGTTAAAACCTCCCAAGGTAAAACCCACCCTTGTGGGAAAAACCCTTGAAAGGAAAAAGAGTACCCCCCAGGAAAGAAACAGGCGCCCAAAAAATGGGAAAAGAAACCTGAAGCAGTGGCGCACTAAGTAACAAACCTATAGTTGAATTGGCCAACATAATCATCAGTGAGATATTGCAGAAGCTCTGCGGGCGGAATGCCCCACCATGTGCCTCCCTCCGTCTTCTTGCTCAGCATGTCGGCAAGCCGATTGCCTTCCCGAAAAATATGTGAGACTACGAGATCCATGTATGCGAGAAGGTGAAGTGTGTGGTGCCAATAGCTAAGATGGCGCCACGGGACTTCCGTTGGTCTTTTCTCCAGCAAGTTCACCACATACGACGAGTCCGACTCCAGCCAAAGTTTTGTCCAACCCTTAGCAAAAGCATACTGAATTGCCCACATTGCTGCGATCAATTCAGCCTCAAACGCATATCCCGAACCACAATGATGAAAAAAGCACCCTCGAAAGAAACCTCTACAGTTCCGGAAGACTCCTAAAGCAGTGAGAGTGCCCGGCGCCCCTGATGCGCTTCCATCCGTATTAACCTTGATCCAACCCGGGAGTGGTTTTTGCCAGTTAACCTCCACAATCTTCGGTGCTTTTCTAGTCCTCCCAGGAACTCGCAGGTTGTGCAGGATAAACAGGTCTCGTTGGTCATTGTGCATGCATCCCCGATCCAATGATGATGATTCTACAATGAGTACTCGATGGCGAATAATTGCCGCATCAAAAGTCCATATTTTGTTGTGAAAAACCAACTCGTTGCGGATATGCCATATGAGCCATATGCAAGAATGTATAGCCACACACCAAAGGAAAGTAACCTGGTCGCTGAAATGAAACGTCATTAACCGCACCAGTAATTCATTGAAACTATATGCCTCAAAAGGGTGAACCTTGAATGAATCAAAGATCCATCGCCAGAGAGCTCCTGCAAAGACACAAGAGACAAATAAATGGTCAACCGATTCTGCCGAATCCCGACAAAGAGCACAAACCGAAGGGCCAGTAAAACTTCTCCTAGCTCATAATAAATCCAGGACAGCCAGTCGGTTGTGAATAGCACGCCACGCCACCACCGATCTCCGTTCTGGGATGTGTTGCAACCAAATCCAAGAACCCCACTTGACTATGGGATGATGGGGACGGATGTGATTATATGATGCCTTCGATGTAACCAAACCATCCTCAGAGTTCAACCAAACTCGTGTATCTCTGGAATCCAGTTCTATAAGGACGCAAACTATAGCCCGGACCAGATCCAGATAAGCCTCCACAGATGAGAAGGTAAAGTGCTAGGTTCCGTTTAAAAAATAGTCCGAAATGCGCTGATGAAATAAGTATCTATAGTCCTCTGGGATGCCAATTCTGTCTGCTATGGAATAGCCCAGCCAAATATTAATCCAAAATAATACCTCGGAATTGGCCCCTGGGATACGACGAGAGTCATCCAAGCAAGCTGAAATGCGAGGTTTAATACCAGCCCAAATTGAAGAAGGAAGAAAGGACCGCCGAATTGCCCCATCCCTTGTAAAGTAACGGCGCCTCAGGATTCTGAAGGCCACCGAGTCCGAGTTCGCGACCTTCCAACCCAATTTCATCAAGAAAGCTGTGTTAGCCACCACAATCGAGCGGGCGCCCAGGCCCCCTTCATTCCTAGGTGTGCAGCACTTATTCCAATTCACCACCACCTTTACCTTAGTATTCACATCCCCCGTCCAGATGAAATTACGCATGGCCCTTTCCATTTGCTTGAGCAGTGTACCGGGCCATTTGTAAACCATCATGGTATGCATAAAAGAACTAGTAATCTTCCGAGTTAACAAGGCAAACTCTACCAGCAAGGGAAAGAGAAGAACTTTTCCATCTTCTAAATTCGAGGATAATCTTATCAAAGACGGGTTGTAAGTCTGCCACCTTAGGAGCGCCCTCGAAGATTGGAACGCCTAGGTATACTGTGGGGAACATCTTGGGGTGGATCCCCATGATATTTTGCACCCTCCCACAGATATATGATGAAACCCGCGAACCAAAGTAAACTTTAGATTTCTGCGGATTAAACACTTGACTCGAGATATCTGCATAAAGAGTGAGAATCTGAAGAAGGACACGGGCATTGGCTGAAGAAGCCCCACACATAATAATAATATCATCCGCGTATAAGATGGATGATGGGAAGGTAATGCCCCTAGGCGCCGTGAACGGAGATAAGCGGATCTGATCCACCGCCACTTCAATAAATCGACTCAGTACTTCATCCGCAATGCAAAACAATAAAGGAGATAAAGAATCCCCTTGTCTGACTCCTCTAAAACAGGGGAAGTAACCTACCGGCGTCCCATTTAACAGCACTGATATCCTGGACGACTGAAGAACAACATCAACCCAATGAACAAAAACCTCGGAGAAACCAAAGCGGCGCAGAACGTGTAGTAAGAAATCCCACTTCAATGTATCAAACGCCTTTCGGATATCAATTTTCAAGATCATGTTCGAATCCGTGCGACCCTGCAAGACATTGAACCCTTCAGAGACCATGGCGATACAATCATGAATCTGCCTTCCCAGGATAAACCCAAACTACGTCAGAGATAAATAAGCAGCAATAATCAAACCCAAACGGGTAGCCAGAATCTTCGTAATGATCTTAAATAGAAAATAGCTCATAACAATCGGACGAAAGTTTTCAATGACATTAGCATCCTTAGTCTTTGGGATGAGCGCCATAAAGCTGGCGTTCAAGCCCAAAGGTAGTGACGAGCTACTGAAGAAAAAGCGAACAACATCAATCACCTCGACGGAGATGACATCCCAGAAATGGCGATAAAAAATCCCATTGAAACCGTCTAGCCCCGGGGAACTATCTGAATCCATATCAAAAACCGCTTCCTTAATCTCTGAATCCAAAGGAATGGTTGTTAGGCTTGCATTGTCCTGCGCCCCAACCTTTGGGGAAATGACCTGGTCAATTAAAGAGTAAGCCGAGGTGGGATTCCCGGCATCCGTGAAGAGCTCCTTATAGAAAGTAAGCTATTATTATTGACACAGCCATTACAGCTAGTATCCTCGAAAGGAAAAAATTCTCTCTCTGGGGTTTTTCTCTCTTCTCTCTCTTGCACAAGGTTCGAACGTTTAGTCATCTTTCTCCGGCGTATCTGCCGGCCATGGCCTCGCCGGAGTTCTCCGGTTTAACTTCGAACTTTGATCCGCCCCATACACGATTGCATGGATCAGCCCCTGCACGTTTTTCTTCTCCATGCAAAGTACAATCAATTGATGGGAAAACATTGACATCGGGAACGTTCTCCTTCTACGGAGTGCCGTGGAACTTTTTGCCTTGCACCACCAACAACGGCCAGCAGCGCCCTTCGATGATTGGGGAAGCAGCGCCTCACGCCTACCACGCAGCTGGTCCCCACGCAACAACCTCGTACCATTGCGCCGCGCCAACAACTTCCATGCAGCAGCCTCCTGGTCCCCACGCAACAACCAACAACTTCCTGCAGCACGCCTCCATGCAGCTGGTCCCCACGCCACCCGCTGTTACGTGCGTCAACAAGGGGGCTGATCCCCATCATGCCCCACAGCTCCTTGAGGGGCGTCCCTTTACCCCCATGGATTCCTATGTCCATGGGGCGGGGGGGGCTGGCCCTCCTTTGGTTGCTCATGGGGGGCCAACGACGATCTCCACTTCCAGGGACGCCCCCTCCCAGGGGAGTGATGACCCCTGCGCCGCCGTCAGCCGCTCCATGGAATCCCATCCTCAGGCCCCCGCCCAGTATATGATCCCAAGGATGCACCTCACATTTATGGAACATCTCATTCAATGCCAACCGTTTTCGAATCACAACCTCGAAATTCGGCTCATATCTTTATTGATCAACCCAATTTTGGCCACTCGTTTGCAAACATTGTTTCAGGTACACACCACGATATGGATTGAACCAAGCATGCCCAAGGTACTCACCACGACGTGGATTCACCTACGCAGGCCCAAGGTAATTGCAAAACTTTTGCGCATGCGGTTTCTGGTAATTCCAATTCTATCCCTAAGCCGATTAGAAAAGGTGATTATTATTCCGTCACTATTGATGAACACGTTTATCAACAACGCGTCGCTGAATTCGCTTATTCATTAATTGGAAGAGTGCTTTTAGGGAAAGGAAAAAAACCATGGGCGACCATGCTATTGCATAAACGCCTATATGAATTATGGGGTATTAACACTGACTGGAAACTAATCCCCTTGGGTAAGGGATTTTTTTGTGTTAAGTTTTCTAATGCGCAGGATCGTGCTAGAGCTCACGCTCGTATTAACTGGGCGCTCAATCCGGGTACTATCCGTCTCTCTCCATGGGTTCCAGATTTCAATCCCTACAAAGTACACACGTCGATAGCAAGTGTTTGGGTCCGAATCTACGAGCTTGGTCTGGAATACTGGGACCCCAATACTATCTTAGGAATAGCCAGTGCGGTTGGACACCCGATCCAAATAGACCATCGTTCGTTAGATGGCTCCCTAGGCCATTTCATTCGAGTCTTGGTGGATATTGATTTGTCTAAGCCCTTGGAGGATCACATTATGGTTGAACGGGTGGGTCAGTGCTCATTTGTGTCAGTTATGTACGAGAAGTTGCCGGAATTCTGTTCAAAGTGTGGTATTACGGGACACACGACGACATCTTGCGCTTCATTCCAACGGAGAAACCTATTATGGAAAGGCATGTTTCTACAGATCAGGGACGTGCAGGGACGTCATCGGGACGTCAGAACTTGGTACAGCGGGGACGTTCACGGGTTCGCAAAATTTATCGCCCTGTTCAGCAGGACAAGGGCAAGGTCGTTGATGACTCAATGGGAAATACGGCCCCGACTACACGTGCTGGATCTCCTCCCCGCACAATTGTCACCATTTCCAACACATTTGAGGCGCTGGGCTCAGACGACTCCCGTGATCAAGCATCCCCAGATTTCGGTCCGATTATCCGCCTAGGAGTCTTCTCCCAAGGCCACTACTTCCAACACCGGCACGGTTTCCACCATTATGCCTATTACGGTTCAATATCCTTTGGAAATCCAATTAGAACTCTCAGTCGTGCCTTCCGGGATAGCTCCTTGGACTCGGCGAAATCTAGAATTCTCCGGAGTGTGGCGTCGGGTCCGTCCCCGTCGGCCCACAGCATAACTATCGAACAGGAGCATACAGAAGACACATGAAATTAACATTGCAGCATCCAGGAGATGGGCTGATTATGCAGAAGAAGTTGGAAATTCTCAATCGTCTGACTCCACAACACACCACACGCCTGTTTTTACCGTGCGATCGACACGGGCGCCACCTCCACCGCCTTCTCAATGAATTGCATCTTCTAGAATATCCGGGGGATTGGGAACATTGCATCTCGTAATGTCCTTAAGGCTTTATGTCACAAACATAAACCTTCTATTTTAGCCATTTGTGAACCTAAGGTGGACACTTCATCCATTTCGGATTCTTACTGGAGTAGCTTGGGGCTCAGTTTTGCGGCACAGAGCTTCCGGGCGAACGGTCGCCCAGATATTTGGGTCCTATGCGATGCGAGCATCTCTGTCCATAATCAGGTTTGGTCTTCGTCTCAGTGTATTATTCTGCAAATTCAGTTTGGTTCAATTGTTTTCCATGTTGGTTTTGCTCATGGTTTATGTGATCATGTTGCCCGTCGTGCCCTTTGGTTGGAGCTGAGAAACTTGGGTATCACTGATCTGCTGCTGATTGGGGATTTCAATGTTGTGTTGGGACATCATGAGCGCTCCGGCACGGGTACTTTATCCCAGGTTTCTTGTAAGGACTTCAGGGATTTCTTAGAGGATGCAGGGTTATTTGTTGTGCCGACTTCGGGGAATATGTTTACTTGGTGCTCCCCCCGTAGACCTCTAGCTCTTCTTCAGGCTAAATTGGATCGAGCCCTGGCAACTGGTCAATTTTTCGCTCATTGGCAAGTTGTTAAGGGTTTAGTCCTTCCGCGCATTGGTTCAGATCACCATCCCATTCTGGTCTCTTGTTCTACTTCCATTACCAAGGGCCCATCACCTTTTCGGTTTCAGCGCATGTGGATTCATCATGCTTCATTACGGGACCTTGTCACTACCTCGTGGGCGCTCCTGTGCACGTCGCCTAACCCTCTGCAGCGTGTCATGTGGAAGCTCAAAAGGTTGAGACAGACGATCAAGGTTTGGAATAAGGAGGTTTTTGGGGATGTTAATCATCAGGTGGATTATCAGAGGGAAAGGGTTCAGCAGATTCAAGCCGATATTGAATCCGAAGGCTTCACGGAGGACCTCAGGGAAATGGAATTGGAGGTGCAGAGGGAGCTTTCTCACACATTCCTCATGCCGTCTGATTTTCTTCAGCAGAAGGCTCGCTCCGCTTGGTTAAAACATGGGGATCGCAACACAGCATTTATTTATGTAAGCTAGTTGTTTGGCTTGTAAGCAGCAACAACTTTTTCATTTTTAATATATATTTTGAATTTATCCAAATCAACAACTAAGGCATAATATATTACAGCAGGCAGCTTGATTATGAGCTGAATGTCAAAAAAGAGCTCGTAACGAAATTCTCTCTCTCAACAAGACCGTCGGCTATTCTTAGAAATCTCCGGTCGTCTTCTCCGTTGCTCCCATGGAGGAGCCTCCGTGGTATGGGCTTACTTCCAACTTTGCGCCACCCTCTCATCCCCGACAGCGAGAAACATCACCTTCATCAAAAGTGTCGCACCACCAAACCCTAGACAACACACCGAACCCTAGACAGCATGCAGCATCCCCAACGTACGTTGATCACATGCAATTTTCTGCTCCTTCCGGCGAGAACCCAACGACAGCGGACGGTCTCTTATTCCCAGAAATTAATGACTTCGTACGCGACCCAGGGCTGGTTCCTCACCATGTGGCTAAAGAAAGGGGCGCGCCCACATCACCGCCGGCGCTTCTTGCGCCCTTTACCCCCATGGGCGCCAATGGCCATGGGGGACCGCCCCTCCCATGTTACCTTGGGGCAGGCCGCCACTGCCCTCCAGTGGACCCCTCCCGGGGAGTGATGACCCCCGGGCTACGATCTCCCATCCTCGAGCACTCTCCCGCATGTCCACCAATGAATGCTTCTCACCTTCTTTGGATGCTCGCCACCATGGGCCATCCCAACTCGTCAACCCAACAACCCGGCTAGTAACATGGGTCATCAAGTTTATTCTTTGCGCGGTGGTTTCAGAAACCCCATCCGACGGACTCAACTTTCACATAGGCTTCAGGTATCAAACAAATGGATTCCACGACTCAGGCCCCAGGTAATTCCAATTTGTTTTCTACAGTGGTCTCTGGTAAAAATCCGATCCCCAAATCAGTTCGCAAAGGTGATTACTATTCCGTAACTATTGATGATAACATTTACCAGCAACGTCTCACAGAATTTTCCTACTCATTAATTGGACGGATTATTTTAGGAAAAGGTACCAAGCCATGGGCTACCATGCTTTTACAAAAATGCTTATCTGAATTATGGGGCATCAAGAATGAATGGAAACTAATTCCCCTGGGTAAGGGATTCTTTTGTGTCAAATTGTTTAATGCGCAGGATCGTTCTCGGGCCCAGCAACGCACCAATTGGACGCTTAACCCTGGTATTATCCATCTATCTCCGTGGGTGCCTGACTTCAACCCTTACAAGGCTCAGTCTTCAGTAGCCAGTGTTTGGGTGCGGATTTTAAACTTAGCCTGGAATATTGGGACCCCAATACAATCATGGGGATTGCTAGTGCTCTTGGGAACCCATTGCAGATTGATCAGCGTTCTTTGGATGGTTCCTTGGGCCATTTTGTTCGGGTTCTGGTGGATGTTGACCTCTCCAAACCCTTGGAGGAACATATTATGATTGAACGCACCGGCAAATGCTCTTTTGTTTCGTCACTTATGAAAAACTACCGGCATTTTGCTCGACATGCAGTGTTACGGGGCACTCTACAGCTTCTTGTCATTTTAACACAGTGGGTAATATGAATAAGGATGGGCGTATGTCACCGGCCTAGGGACGGCCAATGGAGCCTGACAACCGCAACAATTCTGTCCAGCGAGGGCGTTCCAGGGTTCGTAGAGTTTATCGTCCTGTTCAGTAGGACACGGGCAAGGTCGTTGATGACTCAATGGGAAATACGGGTTCGACTACGCGCGCAAGATCTTCCCCTCGCGCCATAGTCGCTTGCCCTCCAGAAATCCATCTTGGTAACACCTTCGAGGCGCTGGGTTCAGTTGAATCCCAGGATCAGCAACCCACAGATGACTACACCGAGTATCCAGCCAGGGGGTCATCGCCCAAGGTCAGTACTTCCAATACGACAACCGTTTCAACCTCCGCAATTATGCCTATTACAGTACAGTATCCTCTGGGGAAGCCTATTCGTGCTCTGAGTCGTGCCGTCCGGGACAGCTCTTTGGATTCAGCCAAAGATCGAATTCTCCAGAAAATTACGTCAGGACCGACACCCCCCGCTCATGACATTACTATTGAAACGAAAGCTCGAACACACGAGATGAACTTGCAAAGCATCCAAAAAATGGCAGATTATGCAGATGATGTGGATCCTCCACAATCATCAGACTCTGTTATGTGCCACACGCCTGTTTTCACCGTGCGATCGTCACAGGCGACTCCCCCTCAACCGTCTAAATGAATTGCATCTTCTGGGACATCCGGGGGATTGGGAATGTTGCATCTCGCAATGTTCTTAAAGCTTTATGTCACAAGCATAAACCTTCCATTATGGCTATTTGTGAACCTAAGATGGACTTTTTGACTATTTCCGACTCTTACTGGCAGAGCCTGGGTTTGACACTTGCGGGACAAAATTTTCGTGTTAATGGGCGGCCAGACATTTGGGTTCTTCACGACTCCACTATCACAATTCTTAATCAGGTCTTGTCTTCTACCCAGTGTATTGTTTTCCATGTTCAATTTGGTTATTTGATTTTTCATGTTGGATTTACTCATGGTTTGTGTGATTACATTGCACGCCGTGAGCTATGGTTGGATTTGCAGAATTTGGGTCTGGCTGATCTGTTGCTTGTTGGGGATTTCAATGCGGTTTTGGGGCACAATGAACGCTCGCGCAACGACACTCTTTCCCAAGCCTCGTGCTAGGACTTCAGGGATTTCATAGAGGACGCCAATTTGTTTGCGGTTCCGACGACGGGGAATTCATTTACTTGGTGCTCTCCACAGAGGCCTCTATCTTTACTTCAGGCTAAGTTGGACAGAGCCCTGGCTACTTGCCCTTTTTTGGCTCTTTGGAAGGAGGTCAAGGGCTTAGTTCTTCCTCGCATTGGTTCCGATCATCACCCCATTTTGGTTACTTGCTCCTCGACCATTACTAGGGGTCCGGTCCCATTTCATTTTCAGCATATGTGGATTCACCATGATTCATTCCGAGATTTGGTTACAACTTCTTGGGGCTCTCCATGTGACACGCACAACCCTTTACTGCGAGTCATGTGAAAGCTCAAGCAGTTGCGATATGCTATTAAAGATTGGAACAGGGATGTGTTTGGGGATGTTAACCGCAGTGTGGATAGCCAGATGGAGCTTCTTCGTCAGATTCAGGCAGATATTGAGGTTGTGGGCTATACCTCCTCTCTCCGGGATAGAGAGTTGGACGTCCAGTTGAAGCTTTCGCAGATGTTGCGATCCACAGCTGAATTCCTTAAGCAAAAGGCACGAATCGCCTGGCTTAAGGATGGCGGCGAAACACAACATTTTATCATCGGAGTAGTCGATTAAATCGACGCACGGGGATTCAGGGACTTATGGTGGCAGGGAACTTCACTGATGATGCTACGGTCCTTGGGAATCATATTATTTCATTTTACGAGGAGCTCTTTGCGGAAAACGGGAGCTCCACCACGAATTTCTCATTGGTCGACAGGTACTCACTCCAATGGTTGGGAGCGGGACAATGCTTCCTACTTGATCATTCCCTCCGATTCGAAGTGCGGATAGCGGTGTTTGATATGGATCCAGACAGCTCCCCGGGGCCTGATGGGTTCAATAGGCTTTTTTACCGCCATTTCCGGGAAGTCATATCTACTGAGGTAACCGACGCTTTTTTTTTTTTGATAAAGTGATCAGATATATAAAAAAAAAGATGGTGCTGCTTACAAGCCAAGCAGCTAGCATAAACCAAAAGTGAAATGCCTCAAAGTTCAATCAAAAGAAACTTAATGAAACTGCTTACAAGCCAAGCAGATAGCCAACATTGGGGCATCGTTAAAACCTATCAAAGTAAAACCCAGGGAAAAGCCTTTGATAGGAAAAAGAGTACCTTTAACTATGTAAACCGAAATGAAATATGCCGCTCTGTCTTCATTCAACTCGGTGACAATCGACTCGGGAATCGTGTATGACCACTCTAAGGGACGTCCATCTTAGAAAGTTTATCCGCTACTTTGTTGCCCTCCCTGTAGATATGTGAGACTACGAACTCCATGTGAGAGATATAGTGAAGTGTCATCCTCCATCTAGCTAAGAACTTCCATGGTACTGAAGAGATCTTGTTTCAAGAACCCGCATACGCACGTTGAGTCCGATTCTAACCACAACTTGATCCATCCTCGCTTAAATGCCCTCTCGATAGCTGTCATTTTGCAATAAGTTACGATTCAAAAGCAAAGCCTCTACCAACATTATGACTAAAACATCCTGTGAAGAAACCTCTGCAATTTCGAAAGATGCCCGCCGCCATACATCCGCCGGTGCTCCTCGCGCACATCCATCCGTATTCACCTTCATCCATCCTGGTAATGGAGGGTACCATCTAACGTGCTTGATGACATGTGGTGATTTTGGCCTTCCCCGCATCTGAGATAGCCTTCTTAAGCATAAAAGATCATAAACCGAGTTGGACATATAGTTGCAATCTTTGGTTGCTGATTCCATGATGAATGCCTTAACCAAAATGATAGCGATCGTGTGAAGGGTCTAACGTCCCGAATATCCATTCATTGCGTGCATGCCAAATAACCCAAATAGTCGAAATGATAGCCGTTTTCCAGAGTGAAGCAAGCTGCGGACTGAAACGTTGTTGAATAGCCCAAACATAAAAATGATTCACACCTCCATTAAGTGGCATTTGCACCTCGAAAGCGTCTTGAATCCATTCCCAAATCGCCAAAGCAAACCGACACCGTGTGAATAAATGATCAATGACTCGAATCTGCGTAGCATAATGAACAAGCTGTGGGACCCCAAGATCCACGAATGTTATCAAGAACAGGTAGTCGATTATGAATTGATCGCCAAACAGTGATTGATCTTCTCAACGGAATGTGTGAAGACCAAATCCACTTACCCCATTGAACCTCTGGGAATTGATTACGAGCCAAAGTGTAAGCCTCCTTAGAGGATACGTCCCTCCTTAGAGTGAATCCACACGCGTCGTCCGTCGAATGCGGGGCAATCGGAAAATTAAGAATATCAATGACAACCCCTGTATACTCCACAATGAATTCCTCAAGAAATGCCACACCCCATTATAAAAGTAATCCGAAATAGGGTATTCGTAATATTGAAACAGATGAGGCGGAATACCAATGCGATCCGCAATTGAGTAACCTAACCATTATCCAACCAGAATCGAACTCAGATCTTTCCCGGAATCTAGCGTGATTGGGAAATCGGCTCCAAGACCACCGGACCTTGATCCGACCAAATCGAAGATCCAATATATGCCATTCACGGGCCCACCATTGAAATATCTATGCCGCAAAATCTCGAAAACCATAGACCTAGATTGAAGCAACTTCCATGCAGCCTTCATAAGAAATGCTTTATTAGCCGCCACAAGAGATCGAACTCCCAGTCCTCCTTCCTCTTTAGGTGCACAACACCTCGCCCCCCCCATTGTCACCGCACATTTCTTATTAATATCACGGACAGATAAAATTTTTCATAGCCTTTTCCATTGATTTGAGCAATGTCCTTGGCCAACGATATACAAGCATCGAGTGAACATACGAGCTAGAAATGACAGAATTAACAAGAGTAATGCGACCAGCCATCGATAAGGACGTACCTTTCCACCTTTTAAATTTGGACAGAATTTTATCATGTGTAAGGCTGGAAATATCTTATTTTGGCGCCCCTTTGAACAAGGGGACTCCTAAATAAGTGATGGGAAAAGCGCCCACGCGTAATCTGCAGATGATTCGAACTCTTCTCATAATCCGAATAGGCGTATTGTCACGGAAATAGACCTCGTCTTCTCCGGATTAAATTGCTGGCCGAGATGCGCCCATAACTAGTCAAAATATGTTTAATATGATGGCAATTCTCCCAAGAAGCTGTTGTCATGATAAGAATATCATCTCGCATATAGTAAACACGGAGGAAGAAGAAATTGCGAGTAGTTTTAAACGGAGCAATATATCCTGTTGAATAGCCAAATCCAATGTTCGCGCTAATACGTCTTCTTCCGCCGAGAAAAAGAAGGGGAGATAGAGGGTCTCCTTGACGGACTCCCCTGAGTGCATCGAAATATCCCCTCAGGACCCCATTTAATAGAATCGAAATCCTTGGCCGAGTTAAAAATCGATGTCACCTAACTCAAGAACCCCCGATCGAACCCCATACGTCGAAGCACGTGGTAAATAAAATCCCATCTCAATGTATCGAAGCTTTTCTAATGTCCACCTTAAGAATCATATTCGGCGTACTAGAGCGATTAAGAAGACAGTTAACTCCTTCCGATGCCAAGGCAATGCAATCATGGATTTGTTTTCCCGGAATAAAGCCAAATTGCATACCATGCACATGCTCTTTCAAAATATCCCCAAACCGGACGGCTAAGATCTTAGTAACTATCTTGAACAAGAAGTTACTTAAGATAATTGGCCTGTACTCCTCCACACGAACAGTGTTGTTGTTCTTCTGAATTAAAACCATATAGCTCGAGTTACATCCTTTGGCGATCTGTGGCTAACAAAAAATGAACGAACAGCCGGCAAAATATCTGCAGCGATAATATCCCAACAGCTATGATAGAAGTACCCCCCAAAACCATCAGGCCCTGGAGCACTATCAAGACTCAAATTAAAAACGGCTTCCTTAATCTCATCATCTGCAGGAATCGAACACAACCTGGAATTTTCCTCCCGAGTTCGTTTGGTGAACCACATTGTCCACCATGGAATAATCAGCATTACCGTTATCCGATTCCGCAAAAAGTGTTCATAATATTGGATGATGTGGTTTTTGATGCTGTTGATCATCGTCATTTGCCCATTTGCAAGCATATGGGTGACATGGCTACGAGACCTCTTGGCGCGTAATTTCCGATGAAAAACTCGGTGTTACGATCGCCATCCGCAACCCGCTTTGTGTTCGGCTTTTCCGCCGCAACAACTCATATTGTCTCATTAAGCGATTGATTAAGATCATTATGTAAATCAAGCTCCTTTGAATAATGATGTCGAGAATACCCAAATGCGGAGATGTGAGATTGAAAATCCGTAAGTTTTGCCGCACTTCCTCAACTTTGTCGATTAACATCTCCAAAAACCGTGTAGTTCCACTTTGTCGAAGAATGGACCGTAATCTTTTAAGTTTTTGCATAACACGGGCCATAGGATGATTGTTTGGACACTCCATCCCCCATGAGTCAGCCACCACTTTTTAAAACCTTCGTGATGGAGCCACATTGATTGAAAACGAAATGGAGCCGCCGAAGGAGTGTCTCAAACCCACCAAACCACCAATAGTATGCCACAGATTCATGAACTGATTAGTGGCCAAAATCCTATCCAACTTCGCTTGAATTAGACCCCTTGCCACGTAGGAAAATACCCCATGTATAGTCGTTCCCTACCATTGGAACCTGAATGAGATTGTTGTCATCAATAAATATTTTGAACTCCCTGCATGAAATGTCGTGGATCCGAGCTCCATCCTGTCGTTCATGAGCTCCCAGAATGGCATTAAAATCCCCCACCATAACCAAATTATCTGCCCCTAACGCACGAACATCAAGCCAAAGTTTCCGTCTAGCAATATACGAACAATGGGCATGCACGAAACCCATTAAAAACTGGTGATTCTGGACCCCCACTTTACAAACCACAATTTGATCAGAGGCCCAATGAAATTGCACTGCATGTTAGTAGTACGAACAAAAACCCAAATATCTGGAATGCCATTAACGCGGAAATTCTCTGCAACCAGGGTTAGACTAATAGCATTCCAAAATGAAGCGCTAATAGTAGAAAATTGAACTTTCGGCTCCGCAATCGCAACTATATCAGGTTTATAAACACGACATAATTCCTTGAGCATGGATCTAGAAGCCTCATTACCAAGACCTCTAGCATTCCAGAACAAGCAATTCATGATAAATTAGGGGGAGGGGGACGCACCACGTGCGTATCAGAATCAATACTCTCAATGAAAGCATTACCTAGTTGTTCTTCTTCTTCCAAGTCTGCCCATCGCTTTTTAGCTGCCACCGCCATTGCTTTAAAGCTATCCTTGTGGCTCGTGGAAGTGATCTCATAGGTGTTAATGGGTTTTTGCTAGCCACTTCTTCGATTGCTTTTGAACTTTATCCAATCCATTATCCTGCACCTTGCCATTGTCCGTATCTTTGTTCATTGTACTTGGGTCCGCCAAAATAATCCGCCTGTCAGGATTGTGAGGCTGCGAATCATCCCTCTCTTAGTGTGATCCTTATTTCCTTTGTTAGATGTTTCCATTCCCCTCAAATTATCCATGAGCATCACCTGTTCATTCTCATCATTATCTTGTAGTGATGTGAAGGAGTTTCGCGTATTGATGATGTTCGTTGGGTTAGTCTCCATAGGCCGGACTCCACGTTTCCTCACTTGAACCCATTCTTTCGTTACCACCCCTTTTCCTTTGTTCTATAAATTGCGACCTCTTTCCATTGAACGTCCTCTCACCGGGCTGTCCATTTTCTATGGTTGTTCGGTTTGAGGGCGTGCTTCCTTAGGCGTATAGTGCCTACAACGATTAATATTGTGTCCCACTATTTTGCAGTGAACACAAAATTCTGGAAGATTTTCATAACTAAGAGATACGAAAGAGCCATGTACAACTCTTTCTATCATTATAAACTCTTGTAATGGCTTATTTAAATCTATTTCAACAAGCACTCGAATGAAATGTCCAACTTCTCCATTCAAGGATCGTTCATCGATTTGAATAGGGGTTCCCACAATGCTAGCGATATTATTGATGAGTGATGGGTGCCAGTATTCAAATCCTAATTCATAGATACGAATCCAAACCTGTGCCGTTGATGTGTTAACCCTATATGGATTAAAGTCTTGCATCCATTTCATTAATCGAATCGAACCAGGTTGCAGATTCCACGTCGTTTTTGAAAATATTCGATTCCTCTCCTCCATGTTGGTGAACTGCAAGTTGTAATATCCTTTTCCCAAATGGATCAATCTCCATGCATCCACAATATTCCAAAAATTTGTCAGTTTCGATTTTAACTCCGGCAGTGTTAATGGCTTAAACCCTTTTGGCAAAAGAATTCTCCCAATCAGCGTATTCCTCAATTCGGCCGTCCTTTGTTGATAAATTTGTTCGTCTATAGTTACCGAAAAATAGTCGCCTTTTTTTTCACCGAGCGGCTCATCTTTAAGTAAAGAAAGAATTGGACGAAGTTCATATGTTTGTTCCCATTCCCCTGCGTGTTTTTCGTTGTCTCTCCGATCCTTGTTGTTTCGTGGAATATCTCGTAGTTTGGTTCTGTCATATGTGGGGATCGTGTACGTCAATGGGAGATGCCCTCAATGGCTTAGAAGGGACCACTAATTCATCAAAGGAAGGAGCCATAAGAAAAGAATTGGTGGGGACCATGATCAAATCGGTGTTGAGGCTTTCAAGGGCTTTGAGGGGGGCTTGAATACGTCAATTGAAGGATGAAAGGGGGACCGCTCCTTAACAATTGGGGACGCCAAGAAGGCTTGGAGGGGACCACAATGTCCTTAAAAGAGGCTGACATCTTACAAGAATTAGGGAGGGCGCGACTTTTCAATGGAGGATGCCAAAAAGACATGGGGGACATTTTGCATCATAAGACTTCATGTTAGTGGAGGGGACCATTATAGAAAGGGAATCTACTTGTTCCACCATGGGGTTGGACGTCCAAAGCGTCAGTAGTGTATGCATGTGTAGTTGTGTTAGGTGGTGTGTATGTGTGATATGTAGAAATTTGAGGATGTATGTGTTCGGTGTGTGCAATTTGTATGGGACAAGGGACAAGATTTGAGGTTTGAGATTAGGCAAAATTTTGAGAATTTGATTGGGAATTGGATTTATTTGCAATTTTTAGTTTTATTTTAACCCATTGAACTTTCAATTAGGACATATCATAAATCAAAGTTTCTGAATTATTTTTAATTTAATCCCAAACAGTTTCAATTCAGTCCAGATTTTTAATTAAAATTTTTAGATTTTCAAATTAGCCCCTATAACTTATTTAGATTTTCCATAATTTTTCAATTTAACCTTTAACTAATATTTTTAGTCAACTTTCACCTATTAAAAAGCCCTAGACTATTTTATAAATATAATATTTTAATTAGAAGTTACTACTAATTTTTAGCCCTAAATCATGTTAATTTTATATTTTAGGCGACGAAGAACCGTACAATTAGGACTTCTACTTTCGAGCTATTTGTGCATCTACTTTGTTTTGTCGATTAAGGTAGGGATTCTTATCACATTTTATGTGTATAATTCATTGTCTTTGTTAAATGCCTAAACTGTTCAATTATGTGAATTACGCATTTTAAATGTTTACATGATATGCATAATTATGTGAATTATATGCTTTTGATGTATTACATGATATGCATAATTATGTGAATTATATGCTTATAATGTGCTACATGATATGACTAATTTCATACATCCTCAAATTTCTACATAACCAACGCTCTTCGCTATTTCTTTAACAATTCGTCTCTACCTCTGGGATTGAATGCCAGCTTCATGGCGCTCATCCCTAAGACTAAGGATGCCAATGTCATTGAAAACTTCTGCCCTATCGTCATGAGCAACTTCCTTTTCAAGATTATCACGAAAATATTGGCTACGCGCTTGGGTTCTATTATTGCTAACTATTTATCCCGACTCGTTTGGTTTTATCCGGGTAGACAAATTCATGAGTGTATTGCCATGGTATCCGAAGGGTTTAATGTCTTACAGGGACGCACGAATTCGAATATGATCCTGAAAATAGATATTCATAAGGCATTCGACACATTGAGATGGGATTTTTTACTTTATGTCTTGCGACGTTTCGGATTCTCCGAGACATTCATGTGTTGGGTGGAGGTGGTTCTTCGGTCGTCCAGAATAACAGTGTTGTTGAATGGGATGCCTGTTGGTTATTTTGCCTGCTCCAGAGGGGTCAGACAAGGGGATCCTTTATCACCCCTATTGTTTTGTATTGCGGATGAGGTCCTGGGTCCGTTTATCACATCAGCGATGGATCAGTCCAGGTTATCTGCCTTCACGGCGCCAAGGAGTATCATCTTCCCAGCATCCATTCTTTATGCGGATGATATCGTCATCATGTGCGGGGCGTCTTCTTCCAATGCCGGGCCTTGCTTCGCATTCTTACTCACTATGCGAGATATCTCGGTCAAGTGTTGAGTCCTCGAGAAATCCAAGGCTTATTTTGGGGGCGAGTTTCGCATTATGTACGTGGGAGGGTGCATCATATTTTGGGGATTCATCCAGGGACGTTCCCCACCATCTACTTGGGCGCTCCAATTTTCAAGGGAGCCCCAAAGGTCACGGATTTACAGTCCATTTTTGACAAGATAATCCTTAAGTTCCGACGATAGAAAGGCTCGTCCCTTTCCCTCGCTGGTAGGGTTTGCCTTGTTAACTCGGTGATAACTAGTTCTTTCGTGCACTCCATGATGATTTATAAATGGCCTGCCACGCTGCTAAAACAAATGGAAAAAGCCATGCATGATTTCATCTGGATGGGAGATGTGAATTCTGAAGGAAAGGTAGTGGTCAACTGGGATACATCTTTGCACGCCCGGGCGGAGGGAGGATTGGGCGTGCGATCGCTCAAGGCTGCTAACAAGGCTTTCTTAATGAAATTGGGGCTGGAAGGTTCGAACTCGGACTCGTTGGTTTTCAAGACCCTCGGACAACGGTACTTTACTAGAAAAGGGGACATCCGGAGGTCCTTCCTTCCTTCTTCTATTTGTCCCGGGATTAAACCCCGTATTACATTGCGTGGATGATTCTCGTTGGATACCGGGCGCCAATTCCGAGGTATTATTTTGGATTGATAATTGGTTGGGATATTCCATTCTTGTGCAATTGGCATTCCGGAGGATTATAGGTATTTATTCAAGAACGTATCTCACGATTACTTTTATGATGGATCCCGGCACTTCACCCTCCCCTTTGTGGAGGCTTATTTGTAGCTGGTTCGAGCTATTGTGCGTGTCCCAATTGCGCCTACATCTCGGGATACTCGTGTTTGGATTAACTCTGAGGATGGTTCAGTTACCTCGAAGACGGCTTATAAATTCTTACGCCCCGCCCGCTGGTTAGATGGGGTTCTTGGATTTGGTCCCAGCATATCCCGGAACGGCGATCAGTGGTGGCATGGAGAGCTATACACAACCGATTGGCAGTCTAGGATTCTTTATGAGCTAGGGGAAGTTTTACTGGCCCTTCGGTTTGTGTTCTTTGCAGGGAATCGGGGGAATCGGTCGATCACTTAATTGTTTCCAGGCTTACAGTTTCAACGAACTGCTGGTACGGCTCATGGCATTCCACTTTAGCGACCAGGTCGCTTTCCTTTGGCGTGTGGCAATATTATCCTGCATCTGGCTTCTTTGGCACATCCGTAATGAGCTGATTTTTCACAACAAAATCTGGATTCCGGAGGCGGCTCTCATTCGCCTACAGGTACTCATTGTTGAATCAACATCTTTGGACCGGGATGCATGAATAACGATCAGCAGGACCTCTTCATCCTGCGTGGTTTAAGAGTCCCCGAACGAGTTAGACGTGCTCCGAGGATTGTGGAGGTCCAATGGCAAAAACCCCTCCTAGGTTGGATCAAGGTTAACACGGATGGCAGCGCTTTAGGGGCGCCGGGCAATCTTACAACATTCGGTGTCTTTCGAAATTGTAGAGGATTCTTTCGCGGATGCTTTGTCCATCGCTGTGGTTCAGGGTACGCATTCGAAGCAGAATTGGTTGCGGCAATGTGGGCGATTCATTACGCATTTGTAAAAGGATGGACGAAACTTTGGCCAGAATCGGATTCGAACTATGTGGTGAACCTACTGGAGAAGAGAACGATGGAGGTCCCATGGCGCCACCTCGGATATTGGCGCCAAACCTTGCATTTACTCAGTGGCATTGATCTTGTAGTCTCTCATATCTTTCGCGAAGGCAATCGGGTGCGGACATCCGAGCAAGAAGACGGAGAGTGGCGTCAGTGGGCGTCCTACCCATGCACTGCTTGAATACATCACGGATGATTATGTTGGCCAATCCACTTATAGGTTTGTTAGTTAATGCGCCACTGCTTCAGGTTTCTTTTTAGGCGCCTTATGTTTCCTGGGGGGTACTCTTTTTCCTTCCAAGGGTTTTTCCCACAAAGGTGGGTTTTACCTTGGAAGGTTTTAACGAGGCCCCAACCATTCAGCCATTTGGTCGGCTTGTGACCACTGCGTACTTTGGTTGTTGACTTTATTTCCAGGCTTTCATTTGGTACCTGATCTGCCTGTGATTAGGATTACTCTTTTTTCATTTTTATATATATTCGTAATTATTCAAAAAAACACAGCATTCTTTCATCGCCGCTGCCAGATTAGAAATGGGTGTGCAGGGATTCAGGGTCTGATGGTCGATGGTACATACACAGTAGGATCCGGTGGCCCTAGGAAACCACATTATCTCATTTTATACGGATCTTTTCGCAGATACAGGGCATACCAGCTCGGATTACACTTTGGTCGACCAGTTGATTTCACCTACGATTACCACAATTGAAAATACGCTCTTGACGGCCATTCCTTTGGAGTCCGATGTTAAAGAGGCAGTGTTTGATATGGGTCTGGATAGTGCTCCGGGGCCAGATGGTTTCAGTGGGAGATTTTATCAGCAGTTCTGGGACGTGGTGTTAGACGAGGTGTTGGCGGCTGTCCGTTATTTCTTTGTCACGGCCTTCTTTCCGGCGGGACTGAATGCCAGTTTCATGGCACTCATCCCAAAGACCAAGGAGGCTAATGCGGTAGAGGATTTTCGACCAATCGTCATGAGTAACTTTCTTTTTAAGATTCTCACGAAGATTTTGGCTACTTGTTTGGGATCCATTATTTCTTCTTACTTGTCTCCGACTCAGTTTGGTTTTATTCTGGGAAGGCAAATTCACGACTGCATCGCGTTGGTTTTGGAAGGATTTAATATTTTGCAGGGACGGAATGACACCAACATGATCTTAAAAATTAATATCCGAAAGGCTTTTGATACGGCTAATTGGGGATTTCTAATTCACGTCTTGTGTCGCTTTGGTTTCTCCGAAGTGTTCATTCACTAGATAGAGATTATCCTTCAGTCTTCCAGAATTTTGATCCTCCTAAATGGGTCGCCGATGGGATATTTCTCTTGTTTTCGAGGGGTTAGGCAGGGGGATCCATTATCACCCCTACTCTTTTGCATCGCTGAAGACGTTCTGAGTAGATTAGTGGAAGAGGCGGTGAGTAGGAACCACCTTTAGGCATTTATGGCGCCTAAGCAGGTGGTCTTCCCTTCATCAATTATGTATGCGGACGATATTGTGATTATGTGTTGGTCCTCCACGAGCAATGCACATTCCATTATCCAGGTGCTCAATCTTTATGCGGACGTTTTGGGGCAGATTTTCAATCCGAATAAATAAAGTTTATTTTGGCAGTCGGGTTTCTAATTACATGCGAGGGCGTATTCAGACGATTACAGGGATGCATATGGGCGTCTTCCCTACGATCTATCTAGGCGCCCCAATCTTCAAGGGGGTGCCTAAAGTGGCGGATCTTCAGCCAGTGTTCGATAAGATTATCTTTAAATTCAGGAGGTGGAAAGGTTCCTCGTTGTCTATTGCTGGTCGCATTTTCTTGGTGAATTCGGTGATTACCAGCTCCTTCGTGCATACCATGATGGTTTACAAATGACCTAGAACATTGCTTCGGCAAATGGAAAAGGCCATGCGTAATTTCATCTGGACTAGGAATGTGAACTCTAAGGGTTCAGTGGTGGTTAATTGGAGTCGTTGTTGTATGCCTCGGGCGAAAGGAGGCTTGGGCGTCCGTTCCATCGTTGCTGCCAATAATGCCTTCCTTATGAAGATGGGTTGGAAGATTATGACTTCAAACTCTTTGGTTTACAGCACCCTCAGAAAGCGCTTTTTCACTTCTGAGGGTTTTCCAAGTCGATCGTACATCCCCTCTTCCATCTGGAGGGGTTCGGCTTGGGATCTCGGGTTCTTGGAGGACTGCCGCTGGATCCCCAGATGGAACTCCGGCATTTTATTTTGGCTGGATAATTGGCTGGGTTACACCATTGCAGATAGGATTATTATCCCGCAGGAGTACAGATATTTATTTCGGCAACGCATCTCGGATTACTTTTACAATGGGACTTGGCACTTCACTCTATCGTTTATAGAGGCATACTTGGATATGGTTCGAGATATTGTTAGAATCCCCATTGCCCCGGATTCGTCGGATGCGCGGGCATGGATACACTCTGATGATGGGACCGTTTCCTCAAAGGCGGCTTACGCATATCTGCGCCCTCACTCCCCGGTGGTTCAATGGGGTTCTTGGATTTGGTCCCCTCACATTCCGGAAAGACGTTCGATTGTGACTTGGCGCGCCATTCACAATCGACTGGCGGTTTTGGATGTTCTGCGACGACGGGGTTCCTTTACAGGCCCCTCGGTTTGTATTCTTTGCTGTTCTGACGCAAAATCTGTTGATCACTTATTTGTCTCATGTGCTTTTGCAGGGGCCCTATGGAAATGGATTTTCGACTCTTTCGATATCCATTAATTTAGGGCTTACAGTTCAATGAATTCCTGGTGCGTTTAATGAGTTTTCATTTCAGTGAGCATGTTTCTTTTCTTTGGCGGGTTGCGGTGTTATCCTGTATTTGGCTCATCTGGCAAATCAGGACTTGACCTTCCATGACAAGATCTGGACACTAGAGGTGGCCATCCTACGCCTTCGTGTTCTTATTCTTGAGTCATCTTCCTTAGACAGAGGTTGCATGCATAATGACCAAAGGGACCTTCTCATCCTCCGTCGGTTACGGGTCCCTGGGCGCCCAAGACAGGCCCCAAAGATCGTTCAGGGTAATTGGCAGAACCCTTGCCGAGATGGATTAAAGTGAACACCGACTGCAGTGCTTCTGGATCGCCCGGGCGTCTCACTGCTTCCGGAGTTTTTCGCATTTGCAGGGGGTTCTTTCGCGGATGTTTTGTGGAAAGATGTGGTTCGGGTTTTGCTTTTGAGGCAGAGTTGATGGCAGCTATGCGGGCCATCCATTACGCTTCTGAAAGGGGTTGGAATCATCTATGGCTGGAGTCGGACTCGGTTTATGTGGTGGAATTTCTGCGGAAGAGATCCACAGAGGTTTCTTGGAGACATTTGAGCATGTGGCGATACACTCTGCACCTCCTCTCCCAGATGAACTTGGTGGTTTCGCACATCTTTAGGGAAGGCAACCGGGCAGCGGATATTCTCAGCAAGACTTCGCACGAGGACACGCGGTTGGGGGCACCCCCAACGGTCATAATCTCGTCCCTCACTTAGGATTATGTTGGCCAAGTCAATTATAGGTTTGTTAGCTAGTGTGATTGGTCTTCTAGTTTTCTACCTTTTTCCTCATGGGGGGTACTCTTTTTCCTTCCAAGGGTTTTTCCCACAAGGGTGGGTTTTACCTTGGAAGGTTTTAACGAGGCCCCAACCATTCAGCCATCTGGTCGGCTTGTGACCATGTCTTAGTTTCTTTGACTTTGTTCCCACGTTTTACTTCTTTGGTTACCTGATCAGCCTGTGATCAGGAGTACTCTTTTTCATTTTTTATATATATTCACATTTATTCAAAAATAGAAAGAATCATATGATCCCCAAGGATCGTTGTATCATCCGTGTAACTGCCTGCCACCAGAAGACCATGGATCCCCATGCGCCCCGTATGAATCTGGCTGCGACGATGAAAAAATGCGGTATTACGATCCCCATCCTTAAGCCAAGCAGAACGTGCCTTTTGCTTAAGGAATTCCGATTGTAATAGCAGTGTCAGAGAGAGCCTCATTTGGGCATCCAGCTCGCTATCCTGGAGAGCAGTTGTATAACCTAAAGTCTCGATGTCTGACTGAATCTGACGAACTTGCTCCATATGGAATTCCACCCTACGGTTAATGTCCCCAAACACATCTCTGTTCCAATCTTTAATAACCTGACGCAACCGTTTGAGCTAGCACATGACACGCAGAAAAGGGTTGATCGTGTCGCATGGAGAAACCTAAGAAGCGGTAACCAAATCCCGGAATGTATCATGATAAACCCACATATGCTGAAAACGGAACGGAACCAGTCCCCTGCTAATGGAAGAAGAACAAGAAACCAAAATGGGGTGGTGGTCGGATCCAATGCGTGGAAGAACTAAGCCCTTGACAACTTGCCAAAAAGAGAAAAATTGACAAGTTGCAAGGGCTTGGTCCAACTTAGCCTGAAGTAAAGAGAGAGGCCTACAAGGGGAGCACCAAGTCAATGAATTCCCCGTAGTCGGCACCGCAAACAAACCAGCATCCTCCAAGAAATCCCTGGAATCCTGACAAGAGGCTTGGGACAGAGTATCATTGCGAGAACGCTCATGATGACCCAAGACCTCATTAAAATCCCCAACAAGCAACAAATCAGTAAGACTCAAATTCCGCAAATCCAACCAAAGCGCACGCCGTGCAATGTGATCACACAAACCATGAGCAAAAGCAACATGAAAAACCAAAGAACCAACTTGAACTTGCAAAACAATACATTGGGTAGAAGACCAAACCTGGTTAAGTATGGAGATACTAGCATCACAGAAAACCCAAATATCAGCCCGTCCATTACCTCGAAAATTCTGAGCCACAAAAGTCAAACCCAAGCTATGCCAATAAGAATCTGAAATCACCGAAATGTCCACCTTAGGCTCGCAGATAGCCAAAATAGAAGGTTTATGCTTTTGACATAAAGCCTTAAGAACATTGCGAGATGCAACGTTCCCAATCCCCGGATGTTCCAGAAGATGCAATTCATTGAGACGGGGGGGGTGGTGCCCGTGACGACCGCACGGTAAAGATAGGAGTGTGGTGGGATGCAGAATCCGACAATTGGGAATTAGCCACTTCATCTGCATAATCTGCCCATCTCTTTTTAGCTGCAGAGTCCATCTCATTTGGCCCTGGGCGCTCTGTTTCAATATCAATGTCGTGAATCGGAGGCGATGGACCCATAGTAACACTCTGAAGTAATTTAGATTTAGCCGACTCCAGGGAGCTGTCCCGGAAAGCACGGTGGAGAGCGCGAATAGGCTTTCCCAACGGATGTTGAACCGTAATAGGCAAGATATTGGAGACGGAGCCGGTGTGAGAAGTAAGAGCCATAGGGACCCGTTCCCTTGCTGGATAATCTGACTGAGAAGTTGTGGATGGTTGATCGTTGATATCCTCTGAACCAAGAGCCTCAAAAGAATTATCGAGTTGCATATCCGTAGGGCAAGTGATGACTATGCAGGTAGGGGATCCTTCACGCATCATCGAACCAATATTTCCTATTGAGTCATCAACGGCCTTGCCCTTGTCCTACTGCACAGGACGGTAAGCTTTGCGAACCCTGGAGCGCCCTCTTTGAATTGGGTTCTGACGTGTTGCCGGTCCCCTAGAACGTTCATGGTGGGAGATGCGCGCCTTTCCGTGTCCAGATTTCACACATTATTTAGACGACAAGAAGCCATCGAGTGTCCCGTAACACTACACCTTGAACAAAATTCTGGGAGTTTCTCGTAACTGACTTATACAAAAGAACATTGTCCCACTCTTTCCACCATAATGTGTTCCTCCAACGGCTTTGCAAGATCAATATCAAACAATACCCAAACGTAATGTCCCAACGAACCATCAAGCGAACGTTGATCGATTTGTAACGGATTTCCAATAGCACTGGCAATCCCCAGGATGTTATTAGGGTCCCAGTATTCCAAACTGAGCTCAAAAATGCGAACCCAAATGCTAGCCACCGAAGTTTGCACCTTATAAGGAGTGAAGTCCGGGACCCATGGAGAGAGGCGAATAGTACCCGGGTTAAGCGCCCAAGTGGTGCATAGTTGACCACGAGCACGATCCTGCGCATTAAACAATTTCACACAAAAAAATCCCTTGCCCAAGGGAATTAGTTTCCAGTCATTCTTAATACCCCAAAGCTTGGAAAGCCTTTTGTGCAAAAGCATAGTAGCCCATGGCTTATTTCCTTTTCCCAAAATAACCCGCCCGATCAAGGAGTACGAAAATTCAGCAAGGCGTTGTTGGTAAATATTCTCGTCAATAGTAACTGAATAATAATCCCCTTTCCTAACAGGTTTAGGGATAGAATGCGTTTTACCAGAAACCATATGAGTAAATGAGGCAATATTACCTGGGGCCTGTGGAAAAGTAGGATTCGACGGATGGGGATTTTCCAAAACCACCTTGGCAAAGGAATTAACCTGGTGAACTTGATTGAGGACCAATTTTATGAGCCGATTGTCGGAGGTTTGATGAATGGGGGAGGCCCATGGTGGCAGAGCATCCAGCCGGTTGAGGAGCATCTGTGGGAGGGCATGCATGAGGAGTGCCCTGAGGGTTGGAGGTTGTGGCCCAGGGGTCATCACCCCCCTAGGAGGGGACCACTCTAGATAGCAGAGTGGCCGCCGGCCCCCCATAGGACAGAGAAAGGGGGTCGGACCCCCCATGGCAGGAAGCAGCCATGGGGGTAAAGGGAGGAGGCAAGGCAATCGCTGATAACGTGCTGGGGGGCTACAGAATGCAGCGCGGGCTGCGAGTGGGCGAGGGTGTTGATGCCTGCACGTGCAGTGTGGACTGCGCGTGGTATGAGGCCTGCGCGGCGGCAGAGGACTGTGCAAGTGCGTGGGGTGCTGGTGCAGATGCTGCAGAGTGGATCGACAACGGGACTGTGGCCGGCGATTGGGATGAGTGCTGCTCGTACATCGATGATGACATGGGCATGGTGGTCTTCGATGACAAATAAAATTCTGGCGGTACCAGCCCTAGATGCATGGTGGTTGAACCTGGGTGCGAAGCTCGCGAGGGAACAAAGGAGGACGGAATTCCATACGAGGAGAACCTCATAGATGAAGCCGGCAGAGAATCTGACGTACCAGCGTGCCCGATTAGAGGAGCAGCAATGGAGGGCTGCTCAGGCGACCTAGAGTCGTTCGGAGGACGAACCGGAGAGGGTAAGTAATTCAATGTCAGTCCATGAAATTCATGTGGAGATGTCATGATGATTTTCCGACCAGGACGCTGGAGACGACGCCGGCGAGGGTGGCTGGAACGGATGGCACGCGGATTACGATTCTTTACCCGCTGATTTTTCTTTGCAATTTCGAATTCCTCTTTTTTTGTACCCTTGAAGAACTAGGGTTTATAAAGAAAACTGAACTGGAATTGCATTAACCGAACCAGAAATTCGTTAAAGCTATAGGACGTAAAAGGATGGATATCAAAAGCCGCAAAAATCCAACGCCATAGATCTCCTGCAAAGACATAAGAGACAAACAAATGGTCAATAGATTCAACATATGCACAACAAAGACCACAAGCCGAGGGGCCAATAAAACTCCCCATAGGACGTAAAACATCCAAAACCTCCAAACGATTGTGACTAGCCCGAAAAACCACAATCGAATGATGTTCTGGAATGTGAGGAGACCAAATCCAAGAATCCCAATGGACTATAGGAGAATGAGGCCGATGATGCGAATAAGCCGTCTTCGAGGTGATATTCCCATTGTCAGAATGCATCCATACCCGCGTGTCTGTCGAAGCTGGTGCGATAGGGACGCGAACAATGTCTCGGACGAGGTCCAGATAAGTCTTGACAAAGGAGAAGGTGAAATGCCAAGACCCTTCATAGAAGTACGCAGAACCGAAAGAGGTATTTGTACTCATGTGGAATACCAATTCTATCAGCAATGTTGTAGCCCAACCAATTATCAATCCAAAATAATACCTTGGAATGATTCCCAGGATCCATCGAGACACATCTAAACAATCCTCAATATAGGGCCTCATCCCAGACCATATCGAAGCAGGAAGAAATTATATACGTAAAGAACCATCTGAATTCAGATAACGTTTACGGAGAACCTGGAAGATCACAGAATCCGAAGTCATCACCTTCCATCCCAGCTTCATCAGAAAAGCAGTATTCGCCACCGTAATAGAGCGGATGCCCAAACCCCCCTCCGCCCAAGGCATGCAACACCGAGCCTAATTGACTACCACCAAGCCATTGGAGTTCACATCACCAGTCCAAATAAAGTTGCGCCATGGCTTGCTCCATTTGCTTGAGCAAGGATCGCGGCCACTTATAAATCATCATCGTATGCACAAAGAAGCTAGTGATTACCGAGTTAACCAAGCAGACTCTACCAGCAAGAGAGAGTGTCGTCCCTTTCCATCTACGAAACTTCAGGATGACCTTATCAAAAACTTGCTGCAAATGCGCGGCCTTAGGAGCCCCCTTAAAGAGTGGAGCTCCTAAATAAACCGTAGGAAAGGCCCCTAACTGGATACCCATAATATCTTGCACATGCCTGCACAGATAAGAAGAAACCCGTGCACCAAAATATACCTTCGACTTTCTTGGATTGAAGACATGACCGAGATATCAGCGTCACTGAGTGAAAATCTAAATGAGAGTACGAACGTTAGCCGAAGAGGCCCCACACATGATAACAATATCATAAGCATAGAGAATAGAAGATGGGAAAACAATATTCCTAGGCGCAATGAACGGCCCAAGCTGGTTATGATGCACTGATGCCCCAATAAGTTTACTCAGAACCTCCTCGCAATGCAGAAAAGAAGAGGAGATAAAGGATCACCCCGCCTAACCCCACGAAAGCAAGGAAAGTACCCGACTGGCGATCCATTAAGTAAACTCAAGATCCTGGACGACCGAAGCATAACCTCAATCCAACGAACAAAAGTCTCCGAGAAACCGAACCGATTCAGAACATGAATCAGGAAGCCCCAGTCTAAAGTGTCAAAAGCTTACAAATGTCAATTTTTAAGATCATATTATCATCAAGGCGACCATGCAGTACATTGAATCCTTCTGAAACCATAGCAATACAGTCATGAATCTGTCTGCCCGGGATAAAACCAAATTGCGTAGGAGACAAATACTGAGAAATAATATCCCCCAACCGAGTAGCCAAAATCTTAGTAATAGCCTTGAAGAGAAAATTACTCATAACAATAGGGCAAAAATTATCAATAGTATTCGCGTCCTTAGTCTTCGGGATGAGAGCCATAAAGCTAGCATTCAACCCTGGAGGCAGAGTCGAGCCAATAAAGGACGAGCGGACTCCGGCGATAACCTCTGTTGAGATGATTTCCCAATAGTGACGATAGAAAACCCCACCGAAACCGTCCAGACCAGGAGAGCTATCCAAACACAACTCAAAAACTGCATCCCTAATCTCTGAATCCGAGGGGATAGACGTCAAAAGAGCATTATCTACCGCTCTCACCATAGGAGAAATCACCTGATCAACCATAAAATAATCCAAAACTGTATTCCCTGTATCCGCGAAGAGCTCCTTATAGAAGGATATAATATGATTTCCAAGAACCACTAGATCGTCCGAGTAACTACCATCAATCATCAGACCCTGGGTCTCCGAGCATCCACTGTGAATCTGGCAACGACGATGAAAAAATGTTGTATTACGATCCCCATCCTTAAGCCAGGCCGAGCGAGCTTCTGCTTCAAGAATTCAGATTGTAATAACAACGTATGAGACAAAGTATTAAGGGCTTCTAGTTCCATGTGACGACGTGCATCAGTAAAGCCCAAGGTCTCAATATTTGCCTGAACCTGCCGAACTTTCTCCATCTGACTCTCCACCTTACGATTAACATCCCCGAAGACTTCTTTATTCCAGACCTTAAATGTCTGACGCAACCTTTTAAACTTCCACATGACGCGCAAAGTGGATTGGGTGTAGCGCACGGAACGCCCAAGAAAAAGTAACTAGATCTCGAAATGAATCGTGATAAACCTACATACACTGAAAATGAAACGGAACTGGACCCCTGCTGACAGATGAAGAGCAAGAAACCAAAATGGAATGGTGATTCGAGCCAATGCGAGGAAGAACCAAACCCTTGACAACTTGCCAAAGAGAGAAAAATCGACATGTTGCAAGGGCTCGATCCAATTTAGCCTGGAGAAGGGCTAATGGCGTACGGGGGGAGCACCAAGTGAACGAGTTCCCCGTAGTCTGCACCGAAAACAAACCAGCATCCTCCAAAAAGTCCCTGAAATCCTGACAAGAGGCCTGGGATAAACAGCCACTACCCGAGTGCTCATGATGACCCAAAACTGCATTAAAATCCCCAATAAGCAGTAAATCGTCAAGACCCAAATTTCTCAAATCCAGCCAAAGCGTGCGCCGAGCAATATGAACACACAAACCATGAGCAAAGCCAATATGAAAAATAATAGAACACATTTGAACCTGCAGAACAATACACTGAGATGAAGACCAAACCTGTTGCCAAATGGAGATACCCGGATCACAGAAAACCCAAATATCAGCCCGACTGTTAGCACGAAAATTCTGAGTCATGAAACTCTAACCCAGACTACTCCAGTAGGAAGCCAAAATCGAAAAAATGTCCACCTTAGGCTCACAGAAAGCCAAAATAGAAGGTTTATGCTTCTGACATAAAGCCTTAAGAACATTACGAGAAACAATGTTCCCAATTCCCTGGATATTCTAGAAGATGAAATTCATTGAGATGGAGGGGGGCTGCCCGTGTCGAGCGCACAGTAAAAATAGGAGTGTGGTTTGTTATAGAATCCGACGACTGAGCATTGGCAACTTCATCAGCATAATCCGCCCATCGTTTTGAGGCCGCAAAATCTAATTCATTAGGCCCTGGGGGGTCTGACTTGATCGTGAGGTCATGGATAGCCGGAGAAGGGCCCTGAGCAACATTCTAGAGTAATCCTCGAAAGCTCGACTGAGAGCACGGATTGGCTTCTCCAATGGATTTTGAATAGTAAGAGACAGGGGCCTTGGGAACCGCATGCCGAGTAGGGATATCTGGAGATGAGTCCGTTGGATGCTGGTCTGGAGTATCCTCTTCCGTGGCAAGGGCCTCAAAAGCATTGCCCAGGTGGATATCATTAGGACAAGTGACTATGGCACAGGAGGGGCAGCTCGACCGCATAGTCGAAGTCGTATTATCCATTGAGTTATCAACGGCCTTGCCCTAGTCCATAGCCTACTACACTGGGCGGTAAACTTTACAAATTCTAGAACGACCTCTTTGTGCTAAAGTACGACATCCATCTGGAGCCCTGGAACGCCCTTGAGAAGGGCTATGGCGTTTTTTCGTAGCCGAAGTCCACGCATAAGTTAGACGGTAAGAGGCAGTTGAATGTCCCATAACATAGCATTTAGAACAGAACTCTGGAAGTTTCTCATAGCTAACAGACAAAAACGAACACTGGCCAACCCGTCCAACCATGATGTGATCCTCCAGCGGTTTCGCCATATCTATATCAACCAGCACATGTATAAAATGTAGAGCCATCCAGTGATCACTGATCTATTTGAATCGGAGTACCAATCGTACTGTCAATCCCCAAAATGGTATGGGATCCCAGTATTCCAAACTGAACTCAAAAATGTGAACCCAAACACTGGCTACGGAGGTGTGAACCTTGTATGGGTTAAAGTCCGGAACCCATGGAGAAAGTCGGATAGTACCCGGATTAAGAGCCCAATTAATACGTAACTGAGCACGTGCTCGATCCTGCGTATTAAAAAATTTAACACAAAAATATCCCTTACTCAAGGGGATTAATTTTCAGTCATTTTTAATGCCCCATAACTCGAATAGCCGTTTATGCAAAATCATTGTTGGCCAGGGCTTGTTACCCTTGCCCAAAATGACCCACCCAATCAAAGAATGAGAGAATTCGACAAGACATTGTTGGTAAACGTTTTCATCAATAGTCACAGAATAGTAACCCCCTTTCCAAACAGGCTTAGGGATAGAGTTAATTTTACCAGAAACCGCATGAGAAAAAGAAGTAAAATTACCTGGGGCCTAGGGAAAAGCTGGATGGAGGTTACTTGAAACAATCCTAGCAAATGTGTTACCCAAATTTTCATTAGTATTAGCATTATGAGCTGAGTGTCAGAGGTTCGATGCATCAATGGGTGTAGCAGAGTTTTCCAGCATCATGATCCATAGCGTTGGGGTAGCATGCAATCGGTCGGCCTATTGTTGGAGTCATTCCCTGGGAAGCACCTGAAGAAGAGTTGGCAGCCCAGGGGCCATGACCCCCCTGGGCATGGGCAGCTGCCATTGGAAGCATAGAAGCCGGGCCCCATGAAGCAACAAGGTGGGGGCCGGACCCCCCAAGGGGACTAGCAGCCGCAAGCTGCACATGGGGGGCAATAGGAGGGCAACCCCCATGTCCAATGTTGGCCCCCTGAAGGTTGTCATCCGCTGCCTCATCCTTAACCAAAGACGCCAGAGGTAAACATGAGGAGGACGGAATGAGACCCAGCGAACTGAAATTATATTTCTCTGTAGGACGCTGTTCGACGTGGGGGACGAAGTTCGTAGGTAATGGAAAACTAGAGAAGCTGTTGGAGGGTTTAGTGAAAACCCTAGATGCCCCAATCGAAACTGAACTATCTATCTGCTGCGAAATACCTGTCAAACCATTGTCTGTTGAGGATGGGAAATTCTGGATGGAAGAAGACGCCCGCTGCAATTTCGATGGGGAATTGCCATGCTGCCGTACGTGCAAAGGGGAAGCACCATAATTCGATGTAAGTCCAAAAAGGGAGGAGTTAGCCATGAATACACCGGAAAACAGCCACAAACGCAATTGGAAAGATCAATGATGATGGACGTGCGCGTTAGGGTTAGAGGAGAGCATCGTCTCTTGGTTGAATATATGTCATTCTTGTATTTTCCAGAATTTCTTATAAACCCTAGTTCTTCAAGGGTACAAAAAAAGAGAAATTTGAAATTGCACAGAAAATCAATGGGTAAAGAATCGTAATCTGCGTACATAAAAAAAATTCAAAAATTCTGGAAATCGGGATTTATAAACCCTAGTCTTTAATTTCATCTTATTGAGATCTGTTGTTAGCTTGGTAATTGTCTTGGTTTGTTGGGTCGTACTTACGATTGACTGATTGGTCTATAATCGTAACAAGTGCGGGTACATGGAAATTATGAGTTGAGTGAAACACGAGCGTATACACGTGAGAAAGTGAATCAACCATGTCCGAGGAAAACCGACAACCGTTGGATTTAGG
The DNA here is from genome assembly GCA_016081115.2 of Rehmannia glutinosa. Classification (NCBI taxonomy): domain Eukaryota; kingdom Viridiplantae; phylum Streptophyta; class Magnoliopsida; order Lamiales; family Orobanchaceae; genus Rehmannia; species Rehmannia glutinosa. The sequence goes on along the minus strand of CM071934.1, from coordinate 63,601,846 downwards.
TAATAAGTTACATATTGAGGCACTTGCAAGCCTCATAAAGAAAGTGAAGATTGAGACATACGGGGATCCCATTGAGGCGCCTAAAATAGAGGAGCCTGTTACAAGGGCACGGAGGCCTAGGAGGTTCAAACTGGAGGAATGGGCAGATGAGATGGATGATTTTGATTCCGAAAGGTAGCAAAATTACAATTCGGGATGAGATCGGCATGGAAATAGAGGTGATAGGGGACAAGAGGATGGCAATTTGAGTAACATAAAAATGCAAATCCCATCGTTTCAGGGAAAGAGTGATCCAGATGCCTATCTGGATTGGGAGAGAAAAATCGAGAATGATTTTGAATGCCAGAATTACTCCGAATTGAAAAAGGTGAAATTGGCTTCAACTGAACTCTCGGACTACGCAATTATTTGGTGGGATCAATTAATGGTTTCGAGGAGAAAAAGTGGCGAGCGACACATTTCCACATGGGAAGAGATGAGAAGTTTTATGCGACGTTGTTTCGTACCAAATCATTATTACTGAGGTGTCTATTAAAGGTTGCAGAGATTGACACATGAGTCTAAAAGCATAGAGGAATATCATAAAGAGATGGAGATGCTGATGGAGAGGGCTAATATAAAGGAGGATCAGGAGGTTATGATGGCGAGATTTATCGCAGGATTGAATACTCCTATAGCAGATGTCGTCGACTTACATCATTTTGTCGATCTTGAGGAGATGGTGAACATGGCGGTGTAAGTTGAGCAGCAGCTCAAGAGGAGGGGTTTCAACCGATAGGCACCGAGTTCTAACTCCAATGCATGGAAGTCGAACATTAACAAAAAAGAGGAGTAGAGTTCGAAAACAATAGAGCAAAGGGGGAGAGCGACCAAACCTAAACCCGCAGGTAAATTTGAACCCTTTACTACACGAACGAGGGATATTACATGCTTTAAGTGTCACGGTTTTGGGCATATTTCTAGTCAGTGTCCAAATAAAAGGGTGTTGGTGTTGTGTGATAATAGAGAATCGGAGTCAAAAAGTGAGGGAGAGACGAATTATAGTGATATGCCAGAATTGGAGGATATTACAGATGTTGTAGAGCCAACGAGGGGGGATGCATTGTCTTTAGTGTCCCGGAGGGTGCTGAGTATTCAGCCTAAGTCAGATGAGAAAGTCCAGCGAGAAAACAACTTTCATACAAGGTGTTTTGTCAATGGAAAGGTGTGTAGCGTCATTATAGACACGGTAGTTGCACTAATGTAGCTAGCACGAAGTTGATAGAGAAACTGGGGGTTCCAATGATGAAACACCCACAACCGTATAAATTGCAGTGGTTAAGTGATTGTAGGGAGATGTGAATCACTAAGCAGGAGAGAGTAGTGTTCCAAATAGGGGGATATAAGGATGAGGTGGTGTGTGACGTTGTGCCGATGCAGGCGGGGAACATCTTGTTGGGTAGGCCATTGTAGTTTGATAGGAGAGTACATCATGACGGTTACACCAACCAGTATACTCTTGTCTATAACCAAATGCATTTTGTACTTGTGCCTTTGACTCCAAAAGAAATTTATGAGGATCAAATAAAATCGAGAGTTAGGAGAGGCAAAAGAAAAAGAGAGTTCGGCTAGTGAGAAGAAAAATCAAAATAAAGTCGAAAAAAAGGAGAGCTTGAGGAAAAACAAGAGTGAGGGTCCGGCTAAGGGTAGAAGTGAGGCACGAGAGATAATCGGGAAAAAGGAGAGTAACATTAATGAGAGGGCCAAAAAACCAAAGGGGGGGGGACGAATAGCCTTGAGGTAAGAAATGAGGGAAAAATAAATTTAATGGCAAAAATAATGACCTTAGGAAAGCCATAACGAGTGGTTGTTCGATGATACTCTTGGTTTACAAGGGCACTTATTTATCTACTGACAGTTTTAACTCCAATTTGCCTAGTTTTGTGTTGTCTTTATTGCAGGAATTCGAGGATGTGTTTCCAGACGAGATGCCGGATGGGTTACCACCTATTCGGGGGATTGAGCACCAGACTGACTTCACTCCGGGGGCGTCTTTACCAAACTGACCGGCGTATAGGTCCAACTTGGAGGAGACCAAGGAATTGCAGCGGCAAGTTGATGAATTGCTGAGTAAGAAACTCATTCGGGAGAGTATGAGTCCGTGTGCAGTGCCAGTGTTACTAGTTCCAAAGAAAGATGGATCGTGGAGGATGTGTGTGGACTCTCGGGCTATTAATAACATCACTATTAAGTACCGACACCCCATACCTCACTTGGATGATATGTTGGACGAGCTTCATGGGTTTAACATCTTCTCCAAGATAGACTTAAGGAGCGGATACCATCAGATTCGTATGCTGGAAGGAGATGAGTGGAAAGCGGCTTTTAAAACCAAGCATGGTTTGTATGAGTGGTTAGTTATGCCGTTTGGGCTAACTAATGCATCGAGCACATTTATGAGATTGATGAACCATGTTTTGAGGGCGTTTATTGGTAAGTTTGTTGTGGTCTACTTTGATGATATCCTCATCTATAGTAAATCATTATACGAACACTTAGACCATTTGTAGGCCATTTTACAAGTGTCGAGGAAAGAGCAACTATATGCAAATATCAAGAAGTGCATATTTTGTTCCGAGCAATTGACATTCTTCGGATTTGTAGTGAGCTCAAGGGGAATCACTGTGGATGGGGAGAAAATTAAGGCTATTCACGATTGGCCTAAGCCAACTTCGGCCAGTCAAGTTTGTAGTTCCCATGGGCTTGTGAGTTTTTATCGAAGGTTTGTATGAGATTTTAGCAATATCGCAGCGCCATTGACGGAGACCATTAAAAAGAGTGTTGCGTTTCAATGAGGTGAAGCCCAAGACAAGGCATTTGAGTTACTTAAAGAAAGGTTAACACAGGCACCTTTGCTAGCATTGCCGAATTTTACCAAGGTTTTTGAGATCGAGTGAGATACGTTGGGCATTGGGATTGGAGCCGTATAGATGCAAGACGAGCGGCCGAACACGTTCTTTAGCAAGAAATTGAGTGGGGTGGCCTTGAACTACCCGACGTACGACAAGGAGTTGTATGCTTTAGTTCGGGCCTTAAAAACGTGGCAGCATTATATATGGCCAAAGAAAATCATAATTCACACTGATCACGAGTCCTTAAAGTATCTCAAGGGGCAACAAAAGTTGAACAAGCAACACGCGCTCTGGTTTGAGTTCATCGAGATGTTTCTGTACGTCATCCGGTTCAAGCAAGGCAAGACTAATGTTGTAGCAGACGCGCTATCTTGGAGGTACACTCTTATCTCTACTTTAGATGCTAATTTTGGTTGGGTTTGAACATATTAAATAGTTGTACTTGCATGATCTTGATTTACTGAGTCGTTTGTTGCATGCGAAAAAGGGTCAGTGGATAAATTTTATCGACATGATGGTTTTTCTATTTCAAGAAGATAAATTGTGCATTCCTGGATGTTCATTGAGAGACTTACTAGTGAGGGAATCACATGGTGGGGTCTTATGGGACATTTTGGGGTAGCCAAAACCTTAGCAGTCTTGCAAGAGCATTTCTATTGGCCACATATGAAGCGTGATGTTGAGTGTATTTGTATTAAATGTGTTACTTGTAGGCAAGCTAAATCTCGAGTTCAAAACCAAGGTCTTTACACGCCCTTACCCATACCAACAACACCTTGGGTTGATATTTCTATGGACCTTGTTTTAGGACTTCCGAGAACTAAACACGGGTCCGATTCTATATTTGTTGTCGTAGATCGTTTTTCGAAGATGGCACATTTTATTCCTTGTCATAAAACTGATAATGCATCTTTGATTGTTGATTTGTTGTTTAGAGAAGTTGTGAGATAGCATGGTATGCTAGGACCATTGTTTCGGATAGGGATACTAAGTTCTTACATTACTTTTGGAAGACCTTGTGGGGAAAACTGGGAACTAAATTGTTATTTTCTACTACGTGTCATCCCCAAACGGACAATCAAACTGAAGTAGTAAATAGAACTTTGTCCATGTTGTTAAGGGCTATCATTAAAAAGAATATTAAAACATGGGAAGAGTGTTTACCGCATATTGAGTTTGCTTATAATCATCATGTTCATTCTGCATCGAAGTTTTCACCGTTTGAACTTATTTATAGTTTTAATCCGCTAACCCCATTGGATTTATCACCATTACCTATTTCTGAGCATGTTAACTTCGATGGGCAGAAGAAAGCTGACTTTGTGAAACAGTTAAATGAGAAAGCAAGGCTCAATATCGAACGGAGAATAGAGCAGTACACAACCCAAGCTAACAAGCATCGTAAGAAGATGGTTTTTGAGCCGAGTGATTGGGGTTGGGTACATATGCGCCCCGAATGATTCCCGGCCCAACGAAAGTCCAAATTGCAGCCTCGTGGAGATGGTCCATTCCAAGTGCTTAAGCGAATCAATGATAATGCTTAAAAGATTGACTTGTCAGGCGAGTATGGGATTAGTGCTTCTTTTAATGTTGCCGATCTTAGTCCATTTGATGCAAATTCGGATTTGAGGACAAATCTTTCTCAAGAGGAGGAGAATGATGAGAATCCATGGACGAAAGACCCAATAGTAGTGCTAGTTGGTACGGTGACGAGGGCTTGAGCAAGAAAGTTCAAAGAAGCACTCAATTGGTTGATTCAAGTCTTTCAAAGGAGACAGGAGTGCATTGCCAATGGAGGAAAATGTCCGGGTGGTCCAGTTGATTCGCATCGTCAACATTCTAAAGTCCACCTTAGACTGATCAAGTGAAGGATGTCATGGGATACAAGTCATGTTGCATCTTGAAGACTTTGTAATCAAGTGCTCAATAGTGTCTTGTATTTGTTTATCGTAGTTAGTCATAGTTTGATTTGTTTTGAGTCATTTTGATGTTTTGGAAGCCAAATAAACCTTTAAGGCCGCGTCTTGAGTTGATATTTAGAGTTTGGGATGAGCAGGGGATAAAATTAAAGACAAGGGCAAAGGGGTGAGCACCGTGAGAAACACGGCCTGGATGTACTTAATTACACGGCCGTGTTCGGAAATGATGTGACGAACATGGCCTGGTCATGCTTATTTACACGGCCGTGTTTGGCAAGGTCGTGATGAACACGGCCTGGCCGTGTTCAGCAACACGGCCGTGATTACGGCTGCATTGTTTTGAGTATGTTTAGTTTTTATTTCCTTTTCGATTTTTAAGTTATTTCCTAGTACGGTTAGGGTTTGGGATCCCATATACGGGTGAACACTTGTTCTTTTCATGAGTTATCAATTGAATTCATATTTTTACTCTCAAATTGAGTGTTTTTTCAAGTGTTCAAGATTTACGTTTCTTGTTGCAATTATCGACTTATCAGGCAATAATCCATAATTGCTTGTGGCATCTTCACATACCGAGGTTCTTGCTTTGCAAAGCAACGGGTCAAGGTTATTCCACCATCTTTAATCGAACTAGTGAAGGTCTTGGGTTAACAACATATTGTTGTTTGGGTCATATGCACGTTTGTTTCTACGGTTCACATCACTTTCAACCTTGGAGATTCGGGAGGTGATGTTTAATCTGGGTGCTGATAGCTCTGCAGGCCCTGATGGTTTTAATGGGATTTTTATCAGCATTATTGGGATATTATTGCTTTATATGTGATTCATGAGGTTAGTCATTTTTTCGTGCACTCATATATGCCGTCGGGGCTGAATTCGAGTTTTATGGTCCTTATTCCAAAAAGTAAAGATGCGAACACTGTGGATAATTTCTGGCCCATAGTGATGAGTAACTTCCTTTTCAAGATCATTACTAAAATCTGGCCTCTAGATTTGGGTTGGTTATCCGTAAATATATCCCCCTATGCAGTTTGGGTTTATTCTGGGTCGGCAGATTCATGACTATATTCCGCTGGTCTCGGAGGGCTTCAACATTTTGCAGACTCATCTTGATAAGAACATGATTATGAAGATTGACATCCATAAAGCTTTTGATACTCTGAGTTGGGAATTTTTAATACATGTGCTTCGTCGTTTTGGTTTCTCGAATACTTTTGTTACATTATTTTCACAACTTTCTAAATACTCTATAATAGAAAACGTGGTAATCAAGGACTAGGACTTTTGTCGTTCAATTTTTTCTACATCAAGTATCTGCGATTATTAAGGTAGGGATTTTTATTATTATTTGTCTTTATTTAATGTTCCATGATTGTACTTCATTTATTGCAATATATGTCAAGAGGAAATAAATTCATATAAGCTAGGGGCTATGAAAAGGGTCCGGGATCAAACGTATCTTCGGGGTGAACCCACAATGCTATATGCAGGAACTGGCCAGCCAGAGGAAAAAGAGGAAATTAATGAATTTACTGTTGTAATTATGTGAATGTTTTTCATGTTATATTAAATATTGACAGATATATCCCTACTGAGCGAGATGAAGCTCACCCCTATTATTATCATGACTTTCAGGTTGAGGAATCCGGCTGAAGATATGATGTTGTGGATGGTGGAATAAATCATGCTATATTTTAAATAATTATGACTGAACAAAATTTTAGATTTATGTCTTTAATTTTTTCTGGTTTATGCTTGGAACAATTGTTGGATATTTTAATTTGGAAAATATATTATTATTATTATTATTATTATTATTATTACTACTACTATTATTATTATTATTATTATCATTATTATTATATTTTTTTTCCTAAGAATTAAAATTTCTCAATCAACCTTTTTGATCATTATTGGGATCACTTTAATTTATAAAATTATGGTTTTTTTTAAATATTTTTAGAATATTTTAAATTAATAAAATTGGGTCGTTACAAGTGGTATCAGAGCAGGTCTACGTTTCTGTAGGCTTGTTAAAAAAATTAAAATTAAAATGTATGGTTTTTTTTTTAAAAAAAATCAAACTTTGTATAAGATAAAATGGTGTAATAACATCCACCTCCGTCATATCTTGTCGGTATCCTCAAGGTAAGAGAATTATTAATGCGAGTGAAATTATACAATATGCTCAGTTATGTCATGATGTATTTTATTATGATTCCATGTTATTAAATTCTGCTTTAGAAATATAATACCAGTTTCTATGTTAGATGAAAAGAAATCTTGTATTCCTTTAAAAAAATGTAAAAATAGACTTATAGTTGCAAATGCACATATATATAGATGGCAGGAACTCGCACTCGCCACACTGCAAGAAAGAATAATAATAATAATAACTGGGGTCCGAACCATCCAATTAACCGACTCAATCATTATTTCAACTATCAAATTGAGGAGGGGGATAGTATTGGAGAATATATAGTTAAAATTCACCAGTTGTAGTATAATGTGAGGAATGTCATCGGGGCTCTAAATGAACGCGCTGTCTCCCGTAGAGTGATTGATAGCTTACCCTCTTTTTGGAACGTCAAGGCTGAAAAGCTTTATGCCTCATTGTTGGAGTATGACGGGCATGACGACCGACCCAAAATCAACTACGGGATATTTACTGCCAGGTTTATACCGTAAATGGATTGAGTTTTTGAACAATGAAGCTATGGTAGAAGATGAGGAACCAGAAGGAAACCTGGAAGAAGATCTAGAAGAAGATCCAGACGAAGATCCGGAAGAAGATCCGAAGAAAGATGAAGACATGGATCAGTAGAGATAGATGAGTCTATGTATTGCAATAATTGATAAATAAATCCTTATTATATATAAAGCTTAGTTGTCCTTTAATTGATCTTAATTTATTTGACCATTATATTATGATATTTAGATTTTAAGTTAGATATTTCATGCGAAATTCATTAATAACTTGGGATAAATAATAATAATAATACATTATGTATGACCTTAGGAATATGGCTCCCCGTCGTGGAAATCAAGTCAATGGTGAGAACTCCACTAACACAAGAAATCAAACCACTGCTACTGCGGGAGATATAATTGCTGAGTTTCTCAGAGATATAATTGCTGAGTTTCTCAGAGGTGCAGAACAACGGGGACAACAACAACAACAACGCACGAGTTGTGGAACAATTTCACCACTATCGTCCACCTACATTCAACGGACGTGATGGCCCGATAGCAGTAGAAGAATGGTTTCGATCGCTAGAGAGGATATTTTGACTTATTGGATACACAGACGAACAGAGAGTCGTATGTGCTGCTTTCCAACTTACTGAAGACGCTGATCATTGGTGGGAAAGGTATTGGAGGACTAAGACCGAGGAAGAGCGAAATGCTTTAACATGGGATGAGTTCAAAATGATTATAATGGAAAAGTTTTTCCCACAATCATATCGGGACAAGAAGGAGACATAATTCCTTAACTTTAAACAAAGAAACATGATTGTCACAGAGTATGAGAGACAGTTCAATCAACTAAGTCGGTTTGCTCCACACCTAGTGGATATTGATTTGAAAAAGGCTCTGAGGTTCAGAAGGGGACTTCGAGCACAACTATCAGGAATACTATCTGCTCAAGGAGATTTGGAATACTCGGTGATGGTGAGAAGGGCTCATGAGGTGGAAGCAAGTTTTGCTGGGGACGAAGAGGAGCAAAAGTTGGTCGTTTTACCTGAGAAAAGAAAATGGGACGGGGCAAGACATAATAAAAATGAAAATCAAAATAAACAGATAAAGCGATGGAAATGCACGTCCAACTACGCAGCGAGACAGCCAACTTGCCCAAAATGCAAGAAGAATCATTTTGGAGAATGTTTAGCTGGACAAGGAAAATGTTTCAAGTGTAAGAAGCAAGGACATGAAGTCTCTAATTGTCCTCTTTTAAAAGCTGAGCGGGAAAGAAGAGAACAAACATCCGGAGGTAGAGCTCGAATATATGCTATGACTCAGGAAGAAGCTGATCAGAACCCGAGTACAATGTCAGGTATGCTAACCATCTCTGGAATACTTGCTCTTGTACTTTTCGACACTGGTGCCACACATTCATTTTTATCTGCCAAATTTCATGCTATATTAGGACATAAGAGTGCTAGAGTAAGTGAACCCCTTGAGGTTGGCTTGCCATCTGGAGATTCAATAACAACTGACTCAGTAAATAAGGACGTTGAAGTGAATATAGGGGGAAAATATCTTAAAGCTGATCTATACATAATTAAGATGAAGGATTTTGATGTAATCTTAGGTATGAATTGGCTTAGTAGATATCAGGCAGACATTAAGTGTCACGAGAAAGAGATAATATTCAAGCTGCCAGGAAATGATGAGATAAATTTATATGGGATTAAGTCTAAGGCAGTACCACGAGTGATATCGGCAATGAAGGCAAGAAAGATGTTGAAAAAGAAAAATTGTCAAGGATATCTAGTGAGTTTAGTAGATACCTCGACAACCGAAGTGACACCTAATGACGTACCAATTGTGCAAGAATTTTTGGATGTATTTCCAAAAGACTTGCCGGGAATTCCTCCAGATCGCCAGGTTGAATTTGGGATAGATTTGGTACCTTGGGCAACACCAATATCTAAGGCACCCTATAGGATGGCGCCAAAGGAGTTACAAGAGTTAAAGGCGCAAATACAAGAACTTTTGGATTTGGGATTTATTAGACCTAGTGTATCACCGTGGGGAGCACCAGTTCTGTTTTTAAAGAAAAAAGACGGGTCACTTAGAATGTGTATCGATTATAGAGAACTTAATCGACTCACAGTGAAGAACAAGTACCCGTTACCGAGGATTGAAGACTTGTTCGATCAATTGAGAGGTGACAGCACTTTCTCTAAGATTGACTTGAGATCTGGATATCATCAGTTAAAAATTAAAGAGAGTGATATTCCAAAAATGGCATTTAGAACTCGATATGGACATTACGAGTTTGTAGTAATGCCATTTGGGTTAAGTAATGCACCAGCAGTATTCATGGACTTGATGAATAGAGTGTTTCATCTGTATCTAGACCAATTCGTTATAGTCTTTATAGATGATATACTTGTATATTCAAAGAATAGAGAGCAACACACTGAGCACTTAATAATAGTGCTAGAAACACTTCGCAAGGAAAAGTTATATGCGAAATTCAAGAAATGCGAGTTTTGGCTAGATCGAGTGGTGTTTCTTGGACATGTAATCACTGCTCAAGGAATTGAAGTGGACCCGGTTAAAGTTGAAGCGATCAACAAATGGAGTGCACCTACGAATACGAATGAAGTTCGCAGTTTTCTAGGTTTGGCAGGCTATTATCGGAGATTTATTGAAGGATTCTCAAAAATAGTTGCGCCTATGACTCGACTGACAAGAAAAGAGGAGATTCGTGTCAAGTATCCAAGTTTTTCAATTCCAAGTATGATATTGAATTTCGAGGACGAAATTATATTTAAGGAGAGTAGAATGTGATAACCAATAATTTTAATTAGTGGTTAAAGTAGGAGTCCTTTTAGGGGTTAATGTAGGGGTTAGTTTAGAGTATAATTTAGGGGTTGGGATTAGGGGTTAGTTTAGGTTTTAAAAAAAATATATAGAAATAAAAATGAAAATTTGCCTATAAATACATGGTTAACCCACATATTTTTTTCACAACTTTCTAAATACTCTATATTAGAAAATGTGGTAATCGAGGACTAGGACTTTTGTCGTTCAATTTTTTCTACATCAAGTATCTGCGGTTATTAAGGTAGGGATTTTTATTATTATTTGTTTTTATTTAATGTTCCATGATTTTACTTCATTTATTGCAATATATGTCAAGAGGAAATAAATTCATATAAGCTAGGGGCTATGAAAAGGGTCCGGGATCAAACGTATCTTCGGGGTGAACCCGCAATGCTATATGCAGGAACTGGCCAGTCAGAGGAAAAAAAGGAAAAAGAGGAAACTAATGAATTTACTGTTGTAATTATGTGAATGTTTTTCATGTTATATTAAATATTGACAGATATATCCCTACTGAGCGAGATGAAGCTCACCCCTATTATTATCATGACTTTCAGGTTGAGGAATCCGGCTGAAGATATGATGTTGTGGATGGTGGAATAACTCATGCTATATTTTAAATAATTATGACTGAACTAAATTTTAGATTTATGTCTTTAATTTTTTCTGGTTTATGCTTGGAACAATTGTTGGATATTTTAATTTGGAAGATGTATTATTATTATTATTATTATTATTATTATTACTACTACTATTATTACCACTATTATTATTATTATTATTATTATCATTATTATTATATTTTTTTCCTAAGAATTAAAATTTCTCAATCAACCTTTTTCATCATTATTGGGATCACTTTAATTTATAAAATTATGTTTTTTTAAATAATTTTAGAATATTTTAAATCAATAAAATTGGGTCGTTACACTCATCTTCTATCAGTAAGGGTCCGATTCCGTTTCGTTTCCAGCGTATGTGGGTTTATCGTGATTCGTTTTGGGATCTCGTTACTTCTTCTTGGGCCCTTGCATGCGCATCGCCTAACCCTCTGTTGCGTGTCATGTGGAAGATTAAACGGTTGTGGCAGATTATTAAGGTTTGGAATAAAGACATCTTTGGGAATGTTAGTCGTAAGGTGGATTGTCAGATGGAGAAAGTACCTCAGATTCAGGCGGATATTGAGACGTTGGGTTTCTCTGCTGCTCGTTGCGATTTGGAATTTGAGACACAAAATGATTTGTCCCACATGTTATTATTGCAATATGAGTTCCTGAGGCAGAAAGCTCGTTCGGCTTGGCTTAAGGATGGGGATCGTAATACAACCATTTTTCATTGACGTTGTCAGATTCGGAGTAGCCGCTCTGGTATTCAGGGTTTGATGATTGATGGTAATTATTCGGATGATCCAGGTGTTCTTGGGAATCACATTACCTCCTTTTATAAGGAGCTTTTCTCGGACCCTTGGGGCACCATTTCAGATTATTCTATGGTCGATCAGGTGATTTCTCCAAGGGTGGAGAGGCCATGGATAATGCTCTTTTAACGGCTATTCCTTTGGACTTAGAGATTCGGGAAGCGGTGTTTGATATAGGATCGGATAGCTCTCTAGGCCCAGACGGTTACCTGGGACATTTTATCGGCACTGTTGGGACATTCTATCGGCAGATGTTAGTGCAGCGGTTCAGTTTTTCTTCACTAGTTCGACCCTCCCTTCGGGGTTGAATGCTAGTTTTATGGCTCTCATTCAGAAGACGAAGGATGCTAACTCTATTGACAACTTTCATCCGATCATTATGAGTAATTTTCTTTTCAAGATTATTACTAAAATTTTAGCTACGCGTTTGGGGACTATCATCGCTGACTATCTGTCACCCACACAGTTTGGATTTATTCCAGGCAGGCAGATTCATAACTGTGTAGCTTTAGTCTCGGAGGGATTTAACGTATTGCATGGCCGGAATGATGATAATATGATTTTAAAGATTGATATCCGCAAAGCATTTGACACGTTAAAGTGGGGTTTTCTGCTTCACATCTTGCATCGGTTTGGTTTCTCGGAGATTTTTGTCCATTGGATTGAGGTTATTCTCCAGTCTTCAAGAATTTCGATTTTGCTTAATGGAACGCCTGTGGGGTACTTCTCTTGTTATAGCGGTGTTAGACAGGGAGACCCTCTATCTCTTCTTCTCTTTTGCATCGCGGAGGAGGTGCTGAGCAAATTTATTGAGACCGCGGTTACTCAGAATCAGTTAGGGCCGTTCATTGCACCGAGACATGTTATTTTTCCATCCTCCATTCTTTACGCTGATGACATTGTTATTATGTATGGGGCCTCTTCAGTGAACGCTCGTATTCTACTTCAGATCCTCACAGTATATGTTGATATCTCGGGTCAGGCTTTCAATCCGCGAAAGTCAAAAGTGTACTTTGGCACCCGGGTATCGAATCACGTGCGCAGCCACGTTCAGACAATCATGGGTATCCAGTTAGGGTCCTTCCCTACGGTTTATTTAGGAGCCCCTATATTTAAAGGCGCCCCTAAAGCTGCAGATTTACAACCCGTCTTTGATAAGGTGATTCTTAAATTTAGAAGATGGAAAGGGACCTCTTTTATCTCTTGCTGGTCATGTCTGTCTGGTTAACTCGGTGATTACTAGTTCGTTTGTGCACACAATGATGGTTTACAAGTGGCCTAGATCCTTGCTCAAGCAAATGGAAAAGGCCATGCGTAATTTCATTTGGATTGGGGACGTTAACTCTAAAGGTTCGGTGGTGGTTAATTGGAATCGATGTTGCACGCCTTGGGCTGAAGGGGGTTTGGGCGTGCGGTCCATTGCTGTGGCTAATACTGCCTTTTTGATGAAGTTGGGTTGGAAATTTATGAATTCAGACACTGTGATTTTCAAAACTTTAAGGAAACGCTACATGACTACGGACGGTGCTCTCCGTAGATCGTATATCCCTTCTTCTATTTGGACTGGATTAGGCCTTGCATTGCGGATTGCTTGGACGATTCTCGTTGGATCCCTGGGTGTAATTCCGAAGTTTAATTCGGCTTGACAACTGGTTGGGTTACTCTATAGCAGATAGAATTGGTATTCCACATGAGTACAGACATTTATTTGGGCATCGCATTTCAGAATACTTCTATGATGAGTCTTGGCACTTCACCTTCTCATTTGTGGAGGCTTACATGGAGCTGGTCCGAGATATTGTGCGGGTCCCCATCGCACCTTCCTTGTGGGATATGTTGATTTGGTTGAATTCTGATGATGGGAATGTTACATCGAAAGCCGCGTATTGTCATATTCATCCCCATTCTCCGGCAGTAAAATGGGATTCTTGGATTTGGTCACCACACATCCCGGAACGCCGATCGGTTGTGACGTGGAGAGCCATCCACAATCGGTTGGCAGTCTTGGACTTATTGCGTACTAGGGGAGTTTCATTGGCCCCTCGGTCTGTGTTCTTTGTTGTGCCTTCGCTGAATCAGTTGACCATTTGTGTTGTCTCTTGTGACTTTGCAAGGGCTCTTTGGAGATGAATTTTCGGTTCTTTTAACATTCAACTCTTTATGGCTTATAACATTAATGAATTCCTGGTGTGTTTAATGAATTTTCATTCTAGTGAACAAGTTGCTTTCTTATGGCGTGTGGCTGTTCTGTCCTGCATCTGGCTCATTTGGCATATCCGGAATGAGTTAGTTTTTAACAACAAACCCTGGACGGTGGACGCGACAATCCTTCATCTTTGGGTTCTTATCGTCGAATCATCTTCTTTAGATTGGGGCTGCATGCACAATGATCAACAAGACCTTCTCATTCTTCGTAGGCTGCGTGTTCCTGGGCGGGCTAGACAAGCCCCGAAGATCGTGGAAGTTAATTGGCAAAAACCCCTTCCAGGCTGGATCAAGGTGAATATGGGGTTCTATTGTCAAAAATCGTCAGTTTATCGCAGTAAAAATCCAAGGGACTTCCAAGAATGATTCAGGTCGTCAAGAATCATTAAACATGGGAAAGACCCCTGCGTTTGTCCAAACACTATCCCCGTGTGATACTTCAAGGCCCGTCAAAAAGGGAGAATTTTTCTCGGTCACCATGGATGAGGAAATTTATCAACAACATACGGTGGAACTTCATAACACTCTGATTGTCAGATTACTGCTTCCTAAGGGCACAAAACTTATCTTTCTCGATGATCTTAATAGGAAACTGACAGAGGCTTGGCACATAGATAACACATGGCATCTCATACCCCTTGGAAAAGGTTACTACAACGTACAATTTTCCAACATCGCTGATCGTAACAAAGTTTTTCTGAAACATGTTTGGAATCTGAAGACGGGTTCAATTCGCCTTACCAATTGGGTCCCAGATGTCAACCCATATAGAATTAATTCTTCCAAGCCTCATGAGTGGGTTAGAATATACGAATTAGGCATGCAATACTTCCACCCGTCTTTAATTATGAAGCTTACCAGTGCTCTTGCTACTCCAATCCAGATAGATGGACGATTTCTTGTGGGAGAAGTGGCTCACTTTGTTAGAGTTCTTGTGGAAATGGATTTCAATTCACCTTATTGTCGAAGGAATGACTTCTTCCTTGTTGAACAATTTTTCTTTGCTGACTAACCCTAATGAACATAGCATGTTGGCGATGAGATTACTAATGTGCAGTCCTCATACATGGAGTCCAACCCAGTGGATGATCAGTTTCGAATACTAGGGTTGATGACGTAAACGCTAAACCTAACCCTTCTAGGGTTTATGAAAGCAGAACTAATCTCAACATCCCATCGGACTTGCATGAGAATATGTTAGATAGCGAGATGGGGAACAAAGCATGTGCTTTCGATCTTGATGAATTCATGCACAAGAAACGTCCTTCATCAGAAGAGGATCCCCATATTCATACCCAAAAACCTTTGCCCCCTATGTTCTCATAATCGATTTCGATAGGAGATACCTCGAAACCAATTAAGAAGGGGAAGTATTTTCAGTTACGATAGATGAAGACATCTACCAACAACAACGAGCTTAGGAATTCATTGATAGGTAGGGTTCTGCTGCGTAGGGGACAAAACTGTGCCCTATAGAAGATTTTAAGAAAATATTGGCAGGGGTTTGGAACATAAAATCTGGCTGGAAACTTATACGTCTTGGAAAGGGATATTATAACATTCAATTTTTGGCTTTTAATGAGCGCAATAGAATGTGTGAAATCTGCACTGAATTTAAACGGGGCTCGATTCGACTCATGAATTGGATTCCCAATTTTAACCAATACAAAATTAACACATCAAAAGCTCAAGTTTGGGTAAGGATTTATGAGCTTAGCATTGAATACTGGAACCCTTCGTTGATTATGAAACTAGCGACTGCCTTGGGTACTCTAATTCAAATAGACGGAAGATCTTTAACCGGAGATGTGGGACATTTTGTTAGAGTGCTTCTGGAAATTGACTTGAATTCTCCCCTTCAAGAATGCATTATGGTCGAAAGAGTTGGCCATTGCTCTTTCGTTTCCATTGGATATAAAAGTATTCCGGAGTTTTGTGTACATTGTAAGATTGTGGATCATTCAATTAACGACTTTCAAAACTCAAAACATCATGAAACAACCAAAACGGATGAAAGTACTCAGGGGGAATTGTGAACACACGGAGGGCGTTCGGAGTTTAGGAAGGATAATAGGAGACACTTCCCATCTACCAAGGATAAAGAGGTGACATACACTTGGGTTTAAGTGAAATCAAGAAAGACTCATACTTCAGATACGCGCAATAATCAGTCTAACTGACCTTCTACTTCATACGTTAAAATTTGCAACTCCTTCGAGGTTCTGGGGGAAATTGATTGTAGCATACCTACAGAAAAGGAAGCACGGGAATGTATTCTAACGTCAATAATACATAAGATAAACTGTTGAACAATACAGATCACACGATGTTGGTCTATAATCCTATCCAACATGATGAGCATAGGATTTCGAATAATATGGTGATATCAACAAAGTTAGATGAGCAGTCAGCCTCCAACGGAATATGTGTTTAAGTCGTCTGATCGGTCTTAAGGCTTTAAAGCTATGGCAACTGCTGCTAAGAGAAGGTGGTCAGATATGAATGATAATACGCTGGTGCGTCCATCTTCTAACCCTTCTCAATGAATTGTTTGTTTTGGAATATTAGCGGTATTAGCAACGATACCTCCAAATCTATGCTTTTATGTCGAACCCATAAGCCAGATATTATTGCCATTACGGAACCTAAGGTTGAATTTCAGTCTATTAATGTTAATTTTTGACTACTACTAGGAAATCTATAAATAGTACAGATTGGCCATAAAGCTCTATTTGATACGTGTAATTTTTTTCTTTTCCCCGTATAAATTTAATAACAGACATCAACGAAATTAACCCTGTACATTGTAACAAAGATTTTGCAGTCAACCCTGCCTGTAAGTAAACACGATGACTATTTATACACGCCCAGAACTCAAACTAGCACACTATTTACATATATTTACAATAGAGTTTAAGAAGTTATAAACAGTACGAGTTCCTACATATAACACAACAGAAGCAAAACCAAAATGAACCCAAAAACAAGCCCGATAGGTCGTCATCCATATCCATGATCCTCAAAACCTGAAGAAGCTTCAACACTGCACAGTAACCCAATGACTCAGGCATTCTCATGCTCACCTGCAATGCATGAACTACATTAGCTAAAGTGAGTAAGTAAAAATCATGCATATCTAAAGAATAGCAATGATTTTCCAACATGTAATGCTAAAATGTAAATCCATGAATCAAAATACTTTATTCAAATTATTTTCTTTCATTTGGGCCCCTAACCCAACTACTATGCACCAGAAAAGAGCTCTGTACACAACAATAATCAAATGGCCAATAATATCATTATGATGTTACATGTGGTCCATCCTCCCGCGGCCCAGCCAAGGGTCCCCTACTTGCGTCCCATGTGTCCGCCAAGAAGTATCCCACCCCCTAGGATCATAACATAGGTACCCACAAATGGTCCATCCTCCTGTGACCCACCGCGAGCCCATTTCCCATCTAGCTCTGTGTTCACCACGAAGTACCCCACTTGCTATACCTAAATATATATCATAAGCATGCCCAGCGTGCCTCGGTGCACTACAAACATCCATTTTCTTCCAAAAAAAATTTTCGTGCATGCAAATATCCTCTTGTACATGCACATGCCAATGCTATGAATGACATGTTCTATGATTCACCAAACACCATATTGCATCATCATGCAAGCCAACATGCATCACATAATACCCACATATATTCAACAAGATACCACAGTCACATGTAATAGAATTAATTCAAACAATACTATGTCCATGCATTACAGTTGCAAATGAATTTTTACTTACCTTGTACTGGTTGTCCCTTATTTATAAATTCGTTAATTGTTACTCCTCAATCGTTGGTTTGAATAATCTGTAACAACCAAAATGTTAACTTACTAAGTTGATTAAACTACACCTAAAACCCACATTGAATTAGACAGAGTCAAATTAGTTCTCAGCAAATCTTTAATTAATTTATTATTTCTTATATTCTCTCTCTCTCTCTCAACAATTTATAGCACCATATTTATTTGTGCTTATCTCAGTTTTTGCTCGGGATCTTCTTATTGAATCCATATTAATACTTTCAATTCTCTACCTTGTAAAATTAAAAGTCAAAGAGCATGAGAATCAAAACTCCTTCAAGGCCATGGAATTTCAAGTTTTTGATTCCTCCAATTCCCATAAGTTTCTATTGAAAATACGTTGTTTAATCAACTAAATAACAAAAATTCACTAAATTAAATTTAGATACAATCCTCTGTACCTATAAATTCAACTTTGCTATTTTCCTTTTTTTTTAAAAAAATTATTAAACAAAGCATCCTATTTTTAACTCTAAAGTTAAAATTATATCACCAGACAAGAGTAAGGAAATTACTTTGGACAAGGGGTGTATGCAGAATACCCAGGAGGATTTATTTTGTCTCCACAGGCTGAAGGTTCAGGGCCGTCCACCTAAGGCCCCTCGCATCATTCCAGTGCCTTGGTCGCTACCCCTTCCTGGCTGGATTAAAGTCAATACAAACGGTTGCGCAACAGGAGCTCCAGGGCGTCTTACGGCGGCGGGGGTTTATCGTACTTACCGGGGCTTTTTTCGTGATTGTTTTGTGGAGCAGTGTGGCTTTGCATTTGAGGCCGAATTAGTTGCAGCTATGAGCGTCATTTCTTATGCTTTTCATAAGGGCTGGACTAACCTTTGGCTGGAGTCTGACTCCACATATGTTGTGGACCTTTTTCGATCTCGGGTTGGTTCCATCCCATGGCGTCTTCTTGGTCAATGGCGCCACTCTCTCTTTACGATTTCCCGAATGAACTTCATGGTTTCTCACATATATCGGGAATGTAATCGTATGGCGGATCATCTCAGCAAACTCACGTGCGATTCTACTTGGTGGGATCTTCCTCCGGTGGATATTATCTCTCTGCACATGGAAGACTATGTTGGACGAGCGCAATACAGATTTGTTAGATAGTGTTGACATCTGCCCTTATGATTTGGTTGTATGGTTTTCACTTTTTTCGTCGGGGTACTCTTTTCCTACTAAGGGTTTTCCCCACAAGGGTGGGTTTTACCTTGGTAGGTTTTTAACGAGGCCTCAAACATTGTGCAACCTAGTCGGCTTGTGACCAGGATCTTTCTTTTCTTTTATTATAATTTCGATCTTTATTTAAAAAAAAGAGTAAGGAAATTACCTCCATAAAGATGTAGTCGAGAATCTGTTTTGTAAGGTACCTCAACCCCGAAAATATGAACAATATGCCTAAATCAATGAATTATATTATCTGTTTGGCTTTGATAAAGTAAGTCGGTCACTTTATGATATGTCTTATCTTCTAAGTATAATAGTTTATTATTTAGATTTTATACTAATCCACTATCCTTATCTATAAATATAGAACATATATATATGTGCATGTGCTTGTGAGTATAATGATTCTTATAATATATATTATATATATATATTAAGTAACAGAATCCACTTTACTATGCAACATATATGTTAATCACATTCTTCTTATATATATACATACGTTATTTATATATAATAGCTATATAGTTTATGATATTTGTTGTAAGTCTTCACTTTACGAATTAATAATTTTTTTAAATAAATTCGAAATATATAAAAAAAATGAAAAGAGAGTATTCCTGATCACAGGCTGATCAGGTAATCAAAAATAAGCTTGGAAACAATGTCATAAAAGGAAACGAAATGTTTACAAGCCGACAAATGGCTGAATGGTTAGGGCCTCGTTAAAACCTCCCAAGGTAAAACCCACCCTTATGGGGAAAACCTTTGGCAGGTAAAAGAGTACCCCCATGAATGAAATAGCGTCCAAAAATGGGAAAAGAAACCTGAAGCCAGGACGCACTACGTAACAAACCTATAGTTGGATTGGCCAACATAGTCATCAGTGAGATAATCTACGAGCTCAGCAGGCGGGACGCCCCACCATGTACCGTACTCCGTCTTCTTGCTCAACATGTCTGCCACCCGATTGCCTTCCCGAAAAATATGTGAGACCACAATATCCATATGAGCATGAAAATGCAAGGTGTATCGCCAAGTGCTAAGGTGGCGCCAGGGACCTCAGCAGATCTCTTCTCCAGCAAGTTCACCACATACATCGAATCCGACTCCAGCCAAAATTGTGTCCATCCCTTGACAAAAGCATACTGAATCACCCACATTGCTGCGACCAATTCAGCTTCAAATGCATCGCTCGAACCACAATGATTTACGAAATACCCCCAAAAGAAACCTCTGCAATTCCAGAAAACCCCGGAAGCTGTGTGATTGCCCGGAGCCCCGAAAGAACTGCCGTTCGTATTCACCTTGATCACGGGAGGGGTTTTTGCCAGTTAACTTCCACGATCTTCGGTGCTTGTCTAGCCCGCCCAGGAACTTGCAGCCTACGCAGGATGAGAAGGTCCTGTTGGTCGTTGTTCATGCATCCCCGATCCAATGAAGATGATTCAACAATGAGAACCCGAAGGATTTTGTGACAAAAGAAATTTATCCTCTGACATCCAAGCACATCCGTTGAGAGAATTTTTTCATCGTCTTCTAGGTCTTCGTATCGGCGCTGGCGTCTTCATCGGCTGCACTCAACATGAATTCATCGGATTCTTTTCATGGTTGGACCTCGAATTATAGGCCCCCCCAGTTCATCCCCCGCAACCTTCCACGTCGCAGTCCTGGTCTTTGGCTGTTGCATCCACGATTGTTGCTACTGTTCCGACGATCTCTCTATCGGCGATTGCAACGATGTTTTCTTGCTACGGAATCCCTCCCTCTTTCGTGCCATCGCAAACGAAGTCCCCGTGCTCAGCCCCCATGGCCTTGGGACTCGTCATGTCGGACTATTACTTGCCCTGCCGGAGAAAACGCAGCAGGTCTCTCCATCATCATCTTTGTCGCCAGCTGTGCCACTGCCCTCCGCGCGACCTGTTGTGTCGCTGCCCTGCGCGCAGGCTTCCTCGTTGCACGTTGCTGCTGCCATGCAGCAGCCCTCCTCGTCACGTGTGCCTGCTGCGTATCTGCATGGGGGCGCTGCTAGGGGGCAGCCCCTCTCTCGTCCATGCAAGCTGTCAATATTGTGGGGGCACCCTGGGTCCCTCCTCCCCATGGCTACCGAATGCCATGGGGGGGCTGGCCCCCTTGTGGTGCCTTAAGGGGGGCCGGTAGCTGACTTCCCCTCCAAGGCCGCCCCCCTCCCACAGGGGAGTATGACCCCTGGGCCGCAGTCTGCCGTCTGCATGGAATCCCGTCCATAGGCCCCCGCTCAGTAGCTGTTTCCAAGGATGCACCTCTGATCGCTGGAACCTCTCCCCCAATGACATCCGATTATGAATAGAACCATAGGCGACTATGCTTCTGCATAAACGCCTATCAGATTTATGGGCAATTAAATATGATTGGAAGTTAATCCCCTTGGGTAAGGGATTTTTTTGTATCAAGTTTTTTAATGCACAGGATCGGGCTCGAGCTCAACTACGTATTAATTGGGCGCTCAATCCAGGAACTATTCGGCTCTCAATGGATCCCAGATTTCAATCCGTACGAGGTACACACGTCGGTGGCGAGTGTTTGGGTCCGTATCTTCGAGCCCGGTTTGGAGTATTGGGATCCTAACACAATCTTGGGGATCACCAGTGCAATTGGGAATCCGATACAAATTGACCATTGCTCGCTTGATGGTTCTCTAGGGCATTTCATCCGAGTGTTAGTGGATATCGATCAGTCGAAATCGCTGGAGGATCACATCATGGTGGAACGGGTTGGCCAGTGTTCCTTTGTCAGTAAGTTATGAGAAATTACTGGGATTTTGTTCGAAGTGTAGTGTTACGGGGCATTCCACGGTTTCATGCCGTATTACTCCCGCGGGGAACTCAATCACTGAAAGGCGTGCCTCTCCTGACCAGGGATGTCTCAGGACTTCAGCGACACGTCCGAATTTAATGCAACGGGGTCGTTCCAGGGTCCATAAAGTTTACCGTCCTGTGCAGCAGGACAAGGGCAAGGCCGTTGATGACTCAAAGGGAAATATGGGTTCGGCTATGCGAGCAGGATCCCCTACCTGTGCAATAGTCACTTGCCCTTCTGATATACATATGAGTAACACTTTTGAGGCTCTTGCTTCAGATGACACCCCCGATCAACCGTCGGCAGACTCTCGGTCCGACTATCTAGCGAGGGAATCAATCCCCAAGGCCTTTACTTCCAGCACCGGCCCCCTCCCCATTATTCTGCCTCTTACGGTTCAGCATCCATTGGAGAAGCCTATTCGGACTCTGAATCGTGCCTTCGGGGATAGCTCCCTGGACTCGGCTAAATCCAGATTAATCTAGAGTGTTACTATGGGTCCTTCACCAATAAATTCATGACGTTACTATTGAACCAGCTCGCCCAAGGCCGAATGAGTTAGAATTTGCAGCTTAAAAGAGATGGGCAGATTATGCAGATGAAATGGTCAATTCGCAGTCGTCAGATTCTACAGCACACCACACTCCTGTTTTTACCGTGCGGTCATCACGGGCACCACACCCCCCATTCGTCTCAATGAATAGCATCTTCTGGAACATCCGGGGGATTGGGAACATTGCGTCTCGTAATGTTCTTAAGGCGTTACGTCATAAACACAAACCTTCTAGTTTAGCTATTTGTGAGCCTAAAGTGGATATTTCATCGATTTCGGATTCTTATTGGAATAGTTTGGGTTTGAGGTTTGTGGCTCAGAACTTCAGGTCTAACGGACGTCCGGATATTTGGGTCTTCTGTGATGCTGGTATTTCTGTCCAGAGTAAGGTTTGGTCTTCCTCTCAATGTATTATTCTACGAGTTCAATTTGGTTCTATGGTTTTTCATATTGGTATAGTTAAAGTAAACTCTGCCTGCATATAAATAGGGCAACCTGTCTATATGTTGTCGGTCCCAAGACCGGATAAAGGAGGAGGGTTGCGTTAGGTCGATAGCCAGCGTAAAACTCTTGTCATTTCCTTATGGTATGGATCATATAAGATATCGTGATAAGGCTAGGATGCTCCCCGTAAGGAGTGCGCCACAGGGTCCGACTGAGGTGTCTTGGCAAGGACCGCTACACCTCCATAAGGGCTTGGGTGTAGTGAAAAATATACAAGAGCCCTCACACACTAATAAGAGGAACACAAATGATAACAAGAAAATTAGAAAGTATAGAATTGGCAGTTGGAACATAGGTACTTTGACAGGTAAAACTATAGAGCTAGTAGATATTATGAAAAGACGAAACATAGATATTATGTGTATCCAAGAGACTAAATGGGTAGGCGAGAAAGCTGAGACACTAGATACTACAGGTTATAAGCTTTGGTATAGTGGAAAGGATAGAACTAGGAATGAGGTGGGTATCATTGTAGATCCTCTCTTCATAGATCAAGTAGTAGGAGTAACTAGAAAAGGAGATAGAATCATAGCCCTTAAAATTGTAGTAGGTAACGAACTTATAAATATTGTTAGTGTATATGCACCTCAAGTAGGATTAGATGATGCTACTAAGGCTAAATTTTGGGAATATTTAGAAACTCTAATACAATTAATCCCTCAAAATGAAAAAGTCATCATAGGTGGAGACTTAAATGGACATGTGGGGAAGGATAATGAAGATTATGAAAGGGTCCATGGAGGATATGGCTTTAGCTCGTGTAACAATGAGGGTAGAACCATCCTAGACTTTGTAGTTGCTTATGATTTCATTATAGGTAATACCTTCTGTAAAAAAAGAGACGAACATTTAATTACATTTAAAAGTGGTCCTAACAAATCACAAATTGACTACTTCCTAACCAGAAAAAGCGATAGAAAAATATGCAAAGATTGCAAAGTAATACCTGGAGAAAGCCTCACCACGCGACATAGACTACTAGTTTTGGATATCAAA
The DNA here is from genome assembly GCA_016081115.2 of Rehmannia glutinosa. Taxonomy (NCBI): domain Eukaryota; kingdom Viridiplantae; phylum Streptophyta; class Magnoliopsida; order Lamiales; family Orobanchaceae; genus Rehmannia; species Rehmannia glutinosa. Next base: position 63,577,951 of record CM071934.1, on the reverse strand, counting down.
CTTAGTAACATACACTTAAAGAGAAAGAAAATTAACATACCGAGAATTAAGTGGTGGAACTTAAAGAATAAAGAAAAAAGTGAGAGTTTTGTCAAATCTCTAGTAGAAACCATTGATTGGAAAGTGGAAGACAAAGCCGATGATACATGGAACTATGTAACTACTCAAATGAAAAAGATCGCAAAAGAAATATTAGGGGTGTCAAATGGTAATAAATGGAATAAAGAGTCATGGTGGTGGAATCAAGAAATCCAAGAGAAGGTAAAGGAAAAACGAACTAGTTATAAAGTATTATATTCCTGTAAAAACGAAGAAAATCTTAAAAGATATAAAGACGCCAAAAAAAAAGTAAGAAGAGCAATATATGAAGCAAAAACCAAGGCATATGAAGATTTCTATAAAAAACTAGATACTAAGGAAGGAGAGAAAGATATTTATAAAATAGCAAAATTTAGAGAAAAACAAACAAGAGATCTAACCCAAATTAAATGCATAAAAGATGAGAACGATAATATTTTAGTGAAAGATGAGGACATAAAAGATCGATGGAAGAGGTATTTCAATAATCTTTTTAACGAACCGAAGAGGAATATAGTCACATTAGGGGAACTAGGCCAATCTGAACTGAATAGAAACCGTACCTTTTGTCGTAGGATTCAACTTCATGAAACAGAAAAAACACTAAATAAAATGAAAACTGGCAAAGCAGCTGGCCTAGATGATATACCAATTGAAGCATGGAAATGTCTAGGTGGAGTTGGAATTGCATGGCTTACTAAATTATTTAATGTTATCCTAAAAACTAAGAAAATGCCTAATGAATGGAGAAAAAGTATATTGATACCTATTTTTTTTTTTTTTTGAAGAACAAAGGGGATATACAAAATTGTGCAAATTACACGGGAATTAAATTAATAAGTCATACAGTGAAACTATGGGAAAGAGTTATAGAAGCAAGAATAAGAAATGAAACTAGTATATTAAATAATCAATTTGGCTTCATGCCAGGAAGGTCCACAATTGAAGCCATACACTTAATTAGACGATTATGTGAACAATATAACGAGAGAAAACAAGATTTACATATGGTTTTTATTGACCTTGAAAAGGCATAAGATAGAGTCAACCGGGATATAATGTGGCGCGTATTGGAAAAAAGAGGAATAAAAATAGCGTACATAGATGCCATAAAAGATATGTATGATGATATAACAACATGTATCAGGACACCAATAGGAATGTCTAGTGAATTCCCAAACACTATAGGTTTGCATCAGGGATCCGTTCTAAGCCCTTACCTTTTTATCCTATTAATTGATGAAATCACTAAACACTTACAAAAATCCATCCCTGAATGTATGCTATTTGCGGAAGATATAGTTTTAATTGATGAAACAAGGGAAGGAGTAAATGCAAAATTGGAAGTTTGGAGAGAAGCACTCGAATCAAAAGGTTTTACTATAAGTAGGGCTGAAACAGAATACATGGAATGCCACTTTAGTAAAAACAACAGGAACAATGAGACGAAGGTTAAAATTGATGGACATGAAGTGAGTATAACAAAGAGTTTTAAATACTTAGGATCTATAATTGCAGAGAACGGAGAAATCAATAAAGATGTCACACATAGGATCCAGGCGGGTTGGAATATGGAGGAGTGCATCTTCTATCCTTTGTGACCGTAAAATACCACTAAAATTGAAAGGAAAATTTTATAAAATGGCCATAAGGCCCGCAATGCTTTATGGAGCAGAATGTTGGGCGACTAAATATGAACACGAACAAAAAATAAGGGTAGCAGAGATGAGATTGCTAAGATGGATGTGCGGACACACTAGATTAGATAGAATAAGAAATGAACACATTAGAAACAAAGTGGGAGTAGCACCAATAGATGAGAAAATTAGAGAAACACGATTAAGATGGTTTGGACATGTTTATAGGAGACCTTTAGATGCACCTGTGCGATGTTTAGAAGGTAGGGAATCACTCACACAAATCAAAAGAGGCAGAGGTAGGCCTAAAAAGACTTGGAAAGAAGCTATTAAACAAGACATATTATACCTAGAAATAAATAAAAATATGGCTTATGACCGTAAATGATGGCGCGATATGATCCGTATAGCCGACCCCACGTAGTGGGATTAAGGCTTAGTTTGTTGTTGTTGTTGTTGTTTAGTTTTACATATTGGTTTTTCTCATGGCTTGTGTGATCATATTGCTCGACGTGCGCTTTGATTGGATTTGAGGAATTTGGGTCTTACTGATCTGCTACTTATTGGGGATTTCAACGCTGTTCTGGGACATCATGAGCGCTCTGGCAGTGCTACCTTATCCCAAGCCTCTTGCCAGGACTTGAGGGACTTCTTGGAGGATGCTGGTTTATTTGCGGTACCAACTACGGGGAATTCATTTACTTGGTGCTCCCCCCGAAGGCCTCTTCCCTACTTCAGGCTAAGTTGGATTGAGCCCTAGCAACTTATCAATTTTTCTCTTTTTGGCAAGTTGTTAAGGGCTTAGTTCTTCCCCACATTGGATCCGATCATCATCCCATTTGGTCTCTTGTTCATCTTCCATTACCAAGGGTCCGGCTCCATTTTGTTTTCAGCGAATGTGGATTCATCATGATTCTTTCCAGGACATTGTTAAAGCCACTTGGGCACTCCCTTGCACGTCGCCCTATCCCTTGTTGCGTGTCATGTGGATACTCAAGAGGCTGCGACAGACGATTAAGGTTTGGAATAAGGACGTCTTTGGGGATGTTAATCATCAGGTGGAAAAGCAGATGGAGTTAGTTCGTCAGATTCAGGCAGATATTGAGTCCGAGGGCTTCTATGAGGTGCGCCGGGACATGGAATTTGATGCTCAAAATGCTCTGTCTTGCACGTTGCTTATGCAATCTGAATTCCTACAGTAGAAAGCTCGCTCGGCTTGGTTAAAGGATGGGGACCGCAACACGGTGTTTTTCCATCGCTGTTGTCAGATTCGGAATGGACGCTCGGGGATTCAGGGTCTGATGGTTGATGGCAGTTATTCAGAGGATCCGGTTGTTCTTGGAAATCATATTATTTCCTTCTATACGGACCTTTTCGCAGACACAGGACACACTAGTTCGGATTATACTTTGGTTGACCAGGTTATTTCTCCTACAGTTAGCACGGTCGATAATGCACTCTTGACGGCTATTCATTCTGAGTTAGAGATAAAAGATGTGGCTTTTGATATGGGTTTGGACAGTTCTCCGGCCCCAGAATGTTTCAACGGGAGGTTCTACCAGCACTTTTGGGACGTTATTTCTGAGGATGTGGTGGTGACCGTCCGTTATTTTTTCGTTACTGCATCCTTTCCGATGGGATTGAATGCTAGTTTTATGGCACTCATCCCAAAGACTAAGGAGGCCAACGCGATTGAGGACTTTAGGCCGATTGTGATGAGTAATTTTCTTTTTAAGATCATCACCAAGATTTTGGTAAATCGACTGGGCTCAATCATTTCTTCCTACCTGTCTCCTACATAGTTTGGTTTTATCCCGGGCAGGCAGATTCACGACTGTGTTGCTTTAGTTTCGGAAGGCTTCAATATTTTGCAGGGACTGAACGATGCCAATATGATTTTAAAATTTGATATCCGAAAGGCATTTGATACTGTTAATTGGGGTTTTCTCATACACATTTTACGTCGTTTTGGCTTCTCAGAAGTGTTCGTTCACTGGATTGAAATTATCCTACAATCTTCCAGAATCTTGGTCCTCCTGAATGGATCGCCTGTGGGTTACTTCTCCTGCTTTCGAGGGGTTAGACAGGGGGATCCGCTATGACCACTTCTTTTTTGCATCGCAGAAGATGTCCTGAGTAGATTATTGATGAGTCGATCATTCGAGATTAGCTTCAGCCATTCAGGCACCTAAGCAGATTGTATTTCCCTCTTCTATTATGTATGCGGATGATATTGTGATTATGTGCGGGGCCTCGACGAGGAATGCACACTCTCTTATGCAGATTCTCACTCTTTATGCAGATATATCGGGTTAGATCTTCAATCCTCGCAAATTCAAAGTTTATTTCGGCCAGGTATCTAATCATGTGCGTGGCCTTATTCAAACGATAATAGGTATCCATATTGGGGCCTTCCCAACGGTATACTTAGGCGCCCCCATCTTCAAGGGTGCGCCTAAGGTGGTGGATCTGCAACCAGTTTTTGATAAGATTATTCTTAAGTTCAGATGGTGGAAAGGGACATCTTTGTCTATTGTTGGCCATGTATGCTTGGTTAATTCGGTGATTACCAGCTCTTTTATGCACACGATGATGGTTTACAAGTGGCCCGAACATTGTTACTGCAAATGGAAAAGGCCATGCGTAATTTCATCTGGACTGGAAATGTCAACTCTAAGGGGTCAGTAGTGGTTAACTAGAATCGTTGTTGTATGCCCCGGGTTGAAGGCGGAATGGGCGTCCATTCCATTGTTGTTGCCAACAATGCATTCCTGATGAAGCTGGGTTGGAAGATTATGACTTCAAACTCTTTGATTTACAATATCCTCATAAGACGTTTTTTGACCTCAGAGGGATTTCCACGCCGTTCATTCATCACCTCTTCCATCCGGAACGGGGTCCGGCCTGGGATTTCGGGTTTTTGGAGGACTCTCGTTGGATCCCCGGATGTAACTCCGTCATTTTATTTTGGCTTGACAACTGGCTGGGTTACACCATTGCCGATAGGATAGGTATTCCGCAGGAATACATGTATCTATTTCGGCATCGCATCTCAGATTACTTGTATGATGGATCTTGGCACTTCACTTTCTCGTTCATCGAGGCATATTTGGATCTAGTCCGGGATACTGTTAGGGTCCCCATCGCTCCGACTTCAAAGGATACGCGTGCCTGGTTACATTCTGAGGTTGGGATCATCACTTCAAAATCGGCTTACTCTTACCTGCATCCCCACTCCCCAATGGTTCAATGGGGTTTCTGGATTTGATCACCTCACATTCCAGAGCGACGTTGGCGGTTTTGGATGTCCTACATCCGTGGGGCTCCTTCACAGGCCCCTCGGTTTGCAATCTTTGTTGTGCAGCTGCTGAATCTGTTGATCATTTGATCATCTCTTGTGTTTGAGCAGGGCCCCTCTAGCGGTGGATTTTCGACTCTTGATATCCGCTATTTTATGGCTTATAGCTTTAATGAATTCCTGGTGCATTTAATGTGTTTCCGTTTTAGTGAGCAAGTGGTTTTCTTATGGCGAGTTGCAGTGTTATCTGGTATTTGGCCTGGCAGATCAGAAATGACTTGACCTTCAATGATAAGAATTGGACAGTGGAGGCGGCCATCCTACGCCTTTGTGTACTAATTCTGGAGTCTTCTTCCTTAGATCGGGGGTGCATGCATAATGATCAGCATGACCTATTCATTCTCCGCAGACTTCGTGTTCCTGGGCGTCCCAGACAGGCACCAAAGATTGTGCAGGTTACTTCGCAAAAACCCTTACCGGGCTGGATCAAAGTCAACATGGACGGCAGTGCTTTGGGGGCGCCTGGGCGTCTCACAGCTTTTGGGGTTTTCCGAAACTACAGAGGTTTCTTTCGTGGTTGCTTTGTGGAATGATGCAGTTCGGGATTTGCTTTTGGGGCAGAATTGATGGCGTCCATGCGGGCTATTTAGTATGCTTTTGCGAAGGGCTGGAGTTGGATTCGGTTTATGTGGTGGAGTTGCTGCGGAAGAGATCCGAGGGGGTACCTTGGCGCCATCTTAGCATGTGGCGTTATACTATGCACCTTCTCTCTCAGATGGATTTGGTGGTCTCACACATTTTTCGGGAAGTCAATCGGGTGGCAGATATTCTTAGCAAGACGCGCACGCTGCAACCTGGTGGGGAGCACCTCCAGCGGATATTGTTTCGTCTCTTACTCAGGATTATGTTGGTCAGTCAAATTATAGGTTTGTTAGCTAGCGCGTCCCGATTTCATGTTTGTTTTCCCATGATGGACGCTTTTTTTCTCTTATGGGGGTACTCTTTTTCCTTCCAAGGGTTTTTTCCACAAGATTGGGTTTTACCTTAGAAGGTTTTAACGAGGCCCCAACCATTCAGCCATCTGGTCGGCTTGTGACCATTATGTTATCATTTCTGACATTGTTTCCAGGCTTTCTTTTGGTTTCCTGATCAGCAACCTGTGATCTGGACAACTCTTTTTCATTTTTATATATATATTCGCATTTATTTAAAAAACAATGAGAACCCGAAGATGGAGAGTAGCCGCATCCACCGTCCAGATTTTGTTGTGAAAAACCAACTCATTCCGGATATGCCAAATGAGCCAGATGCAGGAAAGGATAGCCACACGCCAGAGGAAAGCAACCTGCTCACTGAAATGAAAGTTCATTAGTCGCACTAGGAATTCATTAAAACTATGAGCCTCAAATGGGTGAACGTTAAACGAATCAAAAATCCATCGCCAGAGAGCCCCTGCAAAGACACAAGAGACAAATAAATGATCAACCGATTCTGAAAGTCACGACAAAGAGCGCAAACTGAGGGGCCAGTAAAGCTCCCCCTGGCCCATAATAAATCCCAGACATCCAATCGATTGTGGATAGCCCGCCACGCCACCACTGAACGCCGTTCCGGGATGTGTTGTGACCAAATCCAAGAACCCCACTTGACCTCCAAATAGTGGGGACGAACATGAGTATATGTTGCCTTCGAAGTAACCAAACCATCCTCCGAATTCAACCATACACGTATATCCCTCGAGTTAGGGGCAATAGGGACTCGAACGATAGCCCGGACCAGATCCAAATAAGCCTCCATAAACGAGAAGGTGAAGTGCCAGGACCCGTCATAAAAGTAGTCCGAAATGCGATAGTGAAATAAGTGTTTGTATTCTTGTGGGATACCTATTCTGTCTGCTATAGAATAACCTAACCAGTTATCAATCCAAAATAATACCTCGGAATTAGCCCCTAGGATCCAACGAGAGTCATCCAAGCAAGCCAAAATGCAAGGTTTAATCCCGGCCCAGATAGAAAAAGGAATAAACGACCTCCGGGCCGCCCCATCCGCCATCAAATAGCGCCACCTAAGGGTGTTGAAGATCACCGATTCTGAGTTCATGACCTTCCAGTCCAATTTCATCAAGAAAGCCGTATTAGCTGCCACAATCGATCGGATGCCCAACCCCTTCAGTTCGAGGCATGCAACACTGATTCCAACTAACCACCACCGACCCCTTTGAATTAACATCCCCAGTCCAAATGAAGTTATGCATAGCCCTTTCCATATGCTTGAGCAAGGTGCGGGGCCATTTGTAAACCATCATTGTGTGCACAAACAAACTAGTAATCACCGAATTAACGAGACAAACCCGACCATCAAGGGAAAGAGAAGAACCTTTCCATCTTCTGAATTTGAGGATGACCTTATCAAAGACGGACTGCAGATCTGCAACCTTAGGGGCACCCTTGAAGATCGGTGCGCCTAAATATACGGTGGGGAACGTTCCGGGCTGGATCACCATGATAGTTTGCACCCTCCCACGGACATGCGATGAGATCTGGGAGCCAAAGTAAACTTTAGATTTGCGAGGATTGAAAGCTTGGCCCGAGATATCAGCATAAAAGGTGAGAATCTGAAGAAGGATACGGGCATTGGCTGAAGAAGCTCCACACATAATGATAATATCATCCGCGTATAAGATGGACGATGGGAAGATAATCCGTTTGGGCGCAATGAACGGATGTAACTGATTTTCAGCAACCGAGACTTCAATAAATTTGCTAAGTACCTCATCCGCGATGCAAAACAGTAACGAGGATAGAAGATCACCCTGTCTGGCCCCTCTAAAATAGGAGAAGTATCCCACCGGCGTCCCATTAAGTAGAACTGATATTCTGGACGACCGAAGAATAACATCCACCCAGTGAATAAAAATCTCAGAGAAACCAAAGCGGCGCAAAACGTGTAGTAATAAATCCCACTTCAATGTATCAAACGCCTTACGGATATCATTCTTCAATATCATATTCGCATCCGATCGACCATGCAAGACATTGAACCCTTCAGAGACCATGGCGATACAGTCGTGAATCTGCCTCCCCGGAATAAACCCAAATTGCATAGGAGATAAATAGGCAGAAATAATCAAACCCAAACGCGTAGCCAATATCTTAGTAATAATCTTGAAAAGAAAATTACTCATAACAATCGGGCGAAAGTTCTCAATAGCATTAGCATCCTTAGTCTTTGGGATGAGCGCCATGAAGCTAGCGTTCAAACCCAATGGTAGGGACGAGCTAATGAAGAAAAACCTGATAGCGGCGATCATCTCGATGGAGATGACATCCCAGAAGTGGCGATAAAATATCCTGTTAAAACCGTCTGGTCCTGGAGAGCTATCCGAGTCCATATCAAAAAACCGCTTCCTTAATCTCTGACTCCGAAGGAATGACTGTCAAGCTAGCATTATCCAACATCCCTACCCTGGGGAAAATGACCTGATCAACTATATTATAATCCGCAGTGGTACCCCCAGTGTCCGCGAAGAGCTCCTTATAAAAGAAAATAATATGATTCCCAAGAACCGCTAGATCATCAGTGTAACTGCCATCAACCATAAGACCATGAATCCCTGTGCGTCCATTACGAATCTGGCTATGACGATTAAAAAATGTTGTGTTACGATCCCCATCCTTAAGCTATGCCGAGCGTGCATTTTGCTTAAGGAATTCAGATTGTAATAGCAACGTGTGAGACAGCACCTGCTGGGCGTCCATCTCCTTGTCCCGACGAGCAGCTGTATAGCCTAAAGTCTCAATATCTGCCTGAATCTGACGAACTTGCTCCATCTGATACTCCACCCTGCGATTAACATCCCCCAAAACATCTCTGTTCCAGACCTTAATAACCTGCCGCAACCTTTTGAGCTTCCACATGACGCACAACAGAGGGTTGGGCGTGGGCCTAGGAGCAGCCCAAGAAGTACTAACCAAATCGCGGAATGTGTCATGATAAACCCACATACGCTGAAAACAAAATGGAACCGGACCCTTTCTAATGGAGGATGAACAAGAAACCAAAACGGGATGGTGATCGGATCCAATGCGAGGAAGAACTAAGCCCTTAACAACTTGCCAAAAAGAGAAAAATTGACAAGTTGCTAGAGCTCGATCCAACTTAGCCTGAAGGAGGGATAGAGGCATTCGGGGGGAGCACCAAGTAAATGAATTTCCCATAGTCGGCACCACAAACAAACCAGCATCCTCCAAGACAACGTTAAAATCCCCAATAAGCAGCAGATCAATAAGACCCAAATTCCTCAAATCCAACCAAAGCGCACGCCGAGCAATATGATCACACAAAACCATGAGCAAAGCCAATATGAAAAACCATAGAACCAAACTGAACTTGCAGAATAATACATTGAGAGGAAGACCAAACCGACTTTGGATAGAAATACTAGCATCACAGAAGACCTAAACTACTCCAATAAGAATTCGAAATCGAAGAAATGCCCACTTTAGGCTCACAAATAGCTAGAATAGAATGTTTATGTTTTTGACATAATGCCTTGAGAACATTACGAGAGGCAATGTTCCCAATCTCTTAGAAGCTGCAATTCATTGAGACGGTGGGGGGGTGGCGCCCATGATGATCGCATGGTAAAAATAGGAGTGTGGTGTGCTGCAGAATCTGACGACTGAGAGTTGGCCACCTCATCTGCATAATTTGTCCATCTCTTAGAAGCTGCAAAATCTAACTCATTCGGCCCTGGGCGATCTGGTTCAATAGTAATGTCATGAACTGCTGGTGATGTACCCTCAGTAACACTCTGGATTAATCTTGATTTAGTCGAATCAATGGAGCTATCCCGGAAGGCACGACTCAGAGCCCGAATAGGCTTCCCCAATGGATACTGAACCGTAAGAGGCTAGAATAGTGGAAACAGGGCCGATGTTGGAAGTAGAGGCGTTCGGGACCGGTTACCTTGCTGGATAGTCTGACTGAGAGTCTACGGATGGTTGGCCAGGGGTGTATATGAGAAGGGCAAGGGACTATTGCACAGGTAGGGGATCCTACTCGCATAGTCGATCTCGTATTTCCCATTAGTCATCAACAGCCTTGCCCTTGTCCTGCTGCATAGGACGATAAACTTTACGAACCCTAGAACGTCCACGTTGAACTGAATTCTGACGCGCCACTGAAGCCTTGGGAGGTCCATGGTCAGTAGAGGTGCGCCTTTCTGTAGCTGAGTTACATGCGGGAGTAATACGACAAGAAGCTGTCGAATGTCCCGTAACACTACACTTCGAACAAAATTCAGGTAATTTCTCATAACTCACTTGACACAAAGGAACACTGGCCAACTCGTTCCACCATGATGTGATCCTCCAACGGTTTTTCCAGATCAATATCCACAACACTCGAATAAAATGCCCCAGAGAACCATCAAGCGATTGATGATCAATTTGTATCGGATTTCCAATCGCACTGGCGATCCCCAAGATGGTATTAGGATCCCAGTACTCCAAACTGAGCTCAAAGATGCGGACCCAAACACTAGCCACCGACGTGTGTACCTTGTACGGATTGAAATCCGGGACCCATGGAGAGAGCCGAATAGTTCCCGGATTAAGCACCCAATTAATACGTAGTTGAGCTTGAGCCCGATCCTGCGCATTAAAAAACTTGACACAAAAAAATCCCTTACCCATGGGGATTAGTTTCCAATCATTTTTAATTTCCCATATTTCTGATAAGGGTTTATGCAAAGGCATAGTCGCCCATGGCTTGTTGCCTTTTTCTAAAATCACCCTTCCAATCAATGAATAAGAAAATTCGGCGAGGCGCTATTGATAAATGTTTTCATCGATAGTAATGGAATAATAATCTCCCTTTCTAACAGGTTTAGGGTTAGAATGGTATTTTCAAGAAACTACATGCAAAAATGGGGTGAAATTACCTGGGGCCTGCGGAGTTGAATCCATAGAGTGGTTAGTACCTGAAACAATTTTAGCAAAAGTATGGCCAAAATTGGATTGAGCATTAAAATTATGAGCCGAATGTCGAGGGTTCGATTCATAATCGGATGTCGATAGGGAAGAGCTTCCAGCAATCTAGGTTGCATCCTTGGAAACAACTTTTGGGCGGGGGCCTGTTGAAGGGATCCCATGCAGACGGCAGCCAGAGGCCCAGGGATCATCACCCCCTGGGAGGGCGGGCTTGGACTGAGAGCTTGCAACCGGCCCCCCATAAGGCACCACAAGGGGGCTGGCTCCCCCATGGCAAGCGGCAGCCATGGGGGTAAAGGTGGGCGCCCCCCAAAAAGTGCCGCAAGGCTTGGGCTGGGGGAAGGCCACCCCCTTTGTCGCTCTCCCATGCGAAATATCAGCAGTAGTGTGCGACGAGGAGGTCTGCTGCACAGCAGCAGCAGCGTGCGATGAGGAGGGCCGCTGCATAGCCGCAACAGCATGCAACGAGGAGGTCTGCTGCACGATCTTCGAAGGTGGCATGTAATCCTCAGGCGGAACCAACCCCAGGCGGAGAACATGGGGGTTGAGCATGTGGTCGTCGTTCGCGAAGGCACGAAGGATTGGGGGATTCCGTAACAAGAGAACAACATTGAAGACTCCGCCGGAGATGCCGTCGGAACAGCATCAGCGATCGGAGACGCAACAGTCATATACGACGACTGCGACGTGGAAGGAGGTGGAGGACGAACTGGGGGAGGCATGTAATTCAAAGTCAACCCATAAAAAACATTCAACGAGTTCATGATGATTGAAGCCGGCGAAGACGCTGGCGCCAGAGAGTGAGGAGGCCGGACAGATTAGACGAAAAAGGCGACGTGCAGTTCCTTAAATTTTAGGAGCATATCAGCGTTAATCTTCTAGTTTTCTAATTAAATATATTCCTTTATCTATTAATAATTAATTACCCTATTTTATACACTACTATTATTATTATTATTAATACTATTTTCCTTTAATAAAGTATTGATCTCGCATGCTATTTTAGCTTCACACAATATAAATTTAATAACCTCAATATCCCATCGTGATAAATTTTAATGCCACATTTCATCCCTAAATTTACCACGTGTAATCTTGTAACTCTTTAAATAGCTACCACGTGTAACTTAATAGATAGCATATAATAGTCCGACAACTAAATACACTTTCTTTTAACTACTTAAGTTAGTAATCTAATGACTAATCACAATAAGTGAGTTCCACAATTATAAAACTAGCCATGTCGTATAAATAATCAGTTTATGCATAAAGCACATAACCAACATGTAATGCATGAACTATATTGGCCAGTGAGTAGTGTGAGGCTCGGGTATTACACGTTTGATATGAATTTGGTGGGTGAATCATTTTGATCTAATGGTCTTCCGGGCCATTGGATTTTTTCTCGTTCAAGCCAATTACAGTTTCAAGTCACGCCATATCTTCGATGCTCTTGGTTATTATGCTTCTCTTTCAGGCCAGGTGTTCAACCCTGCAAAATCGAATGTGTTTTTTGGTACTCAGGTCTCGCAGCATATTAGAAACCGCATACAGACAATTATGGGTTTGTCGGTTGGTTCTTTTCCAACTACATATCTTGGGGTCCCCATTTTCAAGGGTCTCCCAAGCATGGCGTTTTCCAGCCTTTCTTTGATAAGATTATGGTTAAATTTAAACGATGGAAAAGCTTTTCTCTTTCATTGGCGGGTCGTGTCTGTTTGGTTAATATCATTGCCAGCTCCTTGGTTCACAGCATGCTTATCTACAATGGCCTATCTCGATGCTTAAATAGTTAGAGAAGGCTATGCGTAATTTTATTTGGTCTGGTGATGTTAATCAGAAGGGATCTATGGTGGTTAATTGGGCTCGCTTTTGCACTCCTAAGAATGAGGGAGGTCTTGGCGTTCGGTCCCTCATTACTGCAAATCGGGCTTTTATTATGAAATTGGGTTGGAAAGTTCTTAGTTCGGATTCCGTGGTATTTGCTACTCTCCATAGACGCTTTTTTTCTGGCTAACGGCTCTATCAGACATCTTTCTTGCCTTCTTCAATCTAGGGGGGAGGGGTTGCGACCAACTGCGGAGGATTGCATGACTGATTCAAGATGGATACCGGGGGCGCACTCTTCGATTAATTTTTGGATTGATAACTGGCTTGGGTACATAATTGCAGATCGGATTGGTATCCCGCATGAGTTTCGGGCTAACTTTCAGAATCCTATTTCGGACTTCTTTTTTGATAACACATGGCATCTTACTATGTCGTTTGTGGAGGCTTACTTGGACATTGTTCGGGATATTGTCTGTTGCTCGATTGCTCCAGAGTCATTGGATAAAAGGGTGTGGACTCATTCTATGGATGGGACGATGTCATCTAAATCAGCATATGCCTTTTTACAATCGTCCTTTCCCACTGTTAAATGGGGATCTTGGATCTAGTCCCCCCACATCCCCCGAAAGGCGTACGGTCATGGTCTAGTGGGCTATCTACGGATGTCTGACTGTTATGGACGTCCGCCACCACAGAGGATTTATCGGTCCTACTACTTGTAGCCTAGCCTCTATTATTCTCACTTGGAATCGATTGATCACATTTTTGTTTCTTGTGATTTTGCAGGAACTAGATCTCTAGGATTGGATTGCTACATTATTTGTTGTGGCTTTTCGTAACGTCTATAGCTTCAATGAATTTCTGGCTGGAGGGTGGCGATCGTTTCCTGTATTTGGCTTATATGGCATATCAAAAATGACGTTGTTTTTAATGACAAGAAATGGACTACTGATGTGGCTCTGGTTCAGTTGAGGGCAATGATTATAGAGACTGCTTCTTTAGACAACCCTAAGGCCCCTTGCATTATCTGAGTGTCTTGGTCTCTACCCCTCTCTGGCTGGATTAAAGTCAATACAGACGGATGTGCAACCGGAGCTCCAGGGCGTATTACGGTGGCGGCAGTTTACTGCACTTATCGGGGCTTTTTCGGTGGTTGCTTTGTGGAGCAGTGTGGAACGGGCTATGCATTCGAGGCTGAATTAGTTTTGTGCTATGAGCGCCATTTCTTATGCTTTTCATAAGGCAGACTAATCTTTGGCTGGAGTCTGACTATACATATGTTGTGGACCTTCTTCTCGAGTTGGTTTCATCACGTGACGTCTGCTTAGTTAGTGGCGTTACTCTCGCTTTATGATTTCCCAGATGAACTTCGTGGTTTCTCACATCTATCGGGAAGATAATCGTGTCGCGGATCAGCTCAGCAAACTCACGTGCAATTCTACTTGGTGGGACGTCCCTCCGATGGATATTATCTCCCTGCTCACGGTTGACTATGTTGGACGAGCGCAGTATAGATTTGTTAGATAGTGTTGAGATCTGTGCTTATGCTTTGGTTGTATGGCTTTCACTTTTCTCACCGGGGTACTCTTTTCCTACTAAGGATTTTCCCCACAAAGGTGGGTTTTACTTTGGTAGGTTTTTAGCGAGGCCCCAAACATTGCGCTACCAGGTCGGCTTGTGCCAGGATCTTTCTTTTCTTATTATATTTTCGATCTTTATTTTGAAAAAAATGCTTGTTTTGCGAGGTGAAATTTCAAAACATGAAATTTTATATGGGCTTTGTTAATGCGCATTGCGATTATATTGCTCGGAGGCAATTATGGCAGGATGTTCAATCGCTTGGGTTCAGTGATTTTGTGCTGATGGGGCGATTTTAATGCCATCAGGGGGGTTCTCTTCCTCATGTAACAGCTTGCAGAGAGTTTCGTTAATTTATAGATTTTTTTAATTAAATTGAAGATAAAAAATAAAAAGGAGTCCTGGCCACAACCCGACCATGTAGCTAATGGTTTGGGGCCTCGTTAAAACTTACCAAGGTAAAACCCATCTTTGTGGGGAAAACCCTTTGTAGGAAAAAGAGTACTCCCATAAATTCAAAAAAATGGCCATAAAAACATACAACAAATAGAAGAACTATCTAACAAATCTATAATTGAGACGTCCACATAGTCCCCCGTGAATAGATGATCAATGGACGCATAGGGAATGCCCCACCACGTTGTCGGATACTCCATATTGCTGAGAAAATCTACCACTCTGTTTCCTTCATGGTAGATGTGGGAAACAACCAACTCCATTTGAGAAGCCAAGTTGTAACACCCGGGAAAAAAAAAGTGTATTTTAATTTGTTAGATGGCCCATTAGTGAATTATTATTATTGGGTTTATTATCCAATTGCTTGGCCCATGAGGAATCCTAAGGTGTTTTGGAAACTAGCTAGGGTAAATTATATTAGGACTCTTTTGTTATTAGGATTTTATTATACCACATTAGAGGGGACCAAAAGAAAACACGTTCCAGCTCTTTCTCTGCGCCACCATAGCCCCATCGTCGACCATACAACCTCGACGAAGTTTTTTTTCAATGTCATGATCCCTCAATTGCCTTCCCTATTTCATCCTCAACTCCTAAGGTAATTCACTTACAAATTTAGAAATCCAAGTTATACTATTCAGAATTTTCCTAAATTTTAATATGTTATTCTTCGTAATAATATTATCGCACAGTTAAAATTTCATATTAATCCGATGAGTACTTTTGCATTTATTGAATTTTCAAACTTTTTTTGAATAATTGCGAATATAAATAAAAATGAAAAAAAGAGTAATCCTGATCACAGGCAGATCAGGTAACCAAATGAAAGCCTGGAAATAATGTCAACAACCAAAGTACGCAGTGGTCACAAGCCGATCAAATGGCTGAATGGTTGGGGCATCGTTAAAACCTTCCAAAGTAAAACCCACCCTTGTGGGAAAAACCCTTGGAAGGACAAAGAGTACCCCCCAGGAAAAAGGTGCCTAAAAAAGAAACCTGAAGCAGTGGCGCATTAATTAACAAACCTATATGTGGACTGGCCAACATAATCCTCCGTGATGTATTGAAGCAGGTCTGTGGGTGGGACGCCCCACCAGACGCCACTCTCCGTCTTCTTGCTCAGCATGTCTGCCACCCGATTGCCTTCGCGAAAGATATGAGAGACTACAAGATCAATGCCACTGAGTAGATGCAAGGTTTGGCGCCAATAAACAAGGTGGCGCCATGGGACCTCCATCGTTCTCTTCTCCAGCAGGTTCACCACATACCTCGAATCTGATTCCAGCCAAAGATTCGTCCATCCTTTTGCGAATGCGTAATGAATCGCCCACATTGCTGCAACCAATTCCACTTCAAATGCGTACCCTGAACCACAATGATGGACAAAGCAT
This sequence comes from Rehmannia glutinosa, assembly GCA_016081115.2. Taxonomy (NCBI): domain Eukaryota; kingdom Viridiplantae; phylum Streptophyta; class Magnoliopsida; order Lamiales; family Orobanchaceae; genus Rehmannia; species Rehmannia glutinosa. Next base: position 63,561,690 of record CM071934.1, on the reverse strand, counting down.
CCGCGAAAGAATCCTCTACAATTCCGGAAGACACCGGATCTTTGTAAGATTGCCGGTGCCCCTAAAGCGCTGCCATCCGTGTTAACCTTGATCCAACCTGGGAGGGTTTTTTGCCATTGGACCTCCACAATCTTCGGAGCACGTCTAACCCGTCCGGGGACTCTTAAACCACGCAGGATGAAGAGGTCCTGCTGATCGTTATTCATGCATCCCTGGTCCAAAGATGCTGATTCAACAATGAATACCTGTAGGTGAAAGAGTGACGCCTCCGGAGTCCAAATTTTGTTGTGGAAAATCAGCTCATTACAGATGTGCCAAAGAAGCCAGATGCAGGATAATATAGCCACACGCCAAAGGAAAGCGACCGGTCACTAAAATGAAGTGCCATAAGTCGTACCCAGCGATTCGTTGAAACCGTAAGCCCGGAAGGGTGCACGTGAAAGGCTTGGAAGATCCAACGCCAAAGATGCCTGCAAAAGCACAAGAAACAAATAAGTGATCGACCGATTCCCCGATTCCCGCAAAGAACACAAACCGAAGGGCCAGTGAAAAACTTCCCCTAGCTCGTAAAGAATCACGGATGCCATCGATTGTGTATAGCTCTCCATGCCACCACCGATCGCCGTTTCGGGATATCTTTGGGACCAAATCTAAGAACCCCATCTAAGCGTCGGGAGGGCGTAAGAATTTATAAGCCATCTTCGAGGTAATCGAACCATCCTCGAATTCATCCAAACACGAGTATCCGAGATGTAGGCGCAATTGGGACACGCACAATAGCTCGAACCGACTCCAAATAAGCCTCCACAAAGGGGAGGGTGAAGTGCCAGGATCCATTATAAAAGTAATCGAGATACGCTTGCTGGAATAAATACATATAATCCTCTCGGAATGTCAATTTCACAAAGAATGGAATATCCCAACCAATTATCAATCCAAAATAATACCTCGGAATTGGCGCTGGTATCCAACGAGAATTCTCCACGCTTGATGATAAATACGGGGTTTAATCCAGGCCAAATAGAAGAAGGAAGGAAGGACCTCAGGATGTCCCCATTTCTAGTAAAGTACCGTTGTCCGAGGGTCTTGAAAACCAACGAGTCCGAGTTGAGAACCTTCCGCCCAATTTCATTAAGAAAGCCTTGTTAGCGACCTTGAGCGATCGCACGCCCAATCCTCCCTCCTCCGCCCGGGCGTGCAAAGATGTATCCCGATTGACCACTACATTTCCTTTAGAATTCACATCTCCGTCCGGATGAATTATGCATGGCTTTTTCCATTTGTTTTAGCGGCGTGGCAGGCCATTTATAAATCATCATGGAGTGCACGAAAGAAGCGGTTATCACCGAGTTAACAAGGCAAACCCTACCGGCGAGGGAAAGGGACGAGCCTTTCCATCGTCGGAACTTAAGGATTATCTTGTCAAAAATGGGCTGTAAATCCGCGACCTTTGGGGCTCCCTTGAAAATTGGAGCGCCCAAGTAGATGTTGGGAACGCCCCTGGATGAATCCCCAAAATATGTTGCACCCTCCCACGTACATAATACGAAACTCGCGCCCCCAAAATAAGCCTTGGATTTTCGAGGGTGAACACTTGACCCGAGATATCTACATAGTGAGTAAGAATCGAAGCATGACCGGGCATTGGAAGAAAGACGCCGCACATGATGACGATATCATCCGCATAAAGAATGGATCTTTGGGAAGATGATACTCCTTGGCGCCGTGAAGGCGGATAACTGGGATCGATCCATCGCTGATGTGATAAACCGACCCAGGACCTCCTCCGCAATACAAAACAATAGGGGTGATAAAGGATCCCCTTGTCTGACCCCTCTGGAACAGGCAAAATAACCAACAGGCGTCCCATTCAACAACAGCGATATTCGGACGCCAGAAGAACCACCTCCACCCACACACACGAGCGTCTCGGAGAATCAAACGTTGCAAGACATGAAGTAAAAAATCCCATCTCAATGTGTCGAATGTCTTACGAATATCTATTTTCAGGATCATATTCGAATCCGTGCGTCCCTGTAAGACATTAAACCCTTCAGATACCATGGCAATACACTCATGAATTTGTCTACCCGGGATAAAACCAAACTGAGTCGAGGATAAATAGTTAGCAATAATAGAACCCAAGCGCGTAGCCAATATTTTCATGATAATCTTGAAAAGGAAGTTGCTCATGACGATAGGGCGGAAGTTTTCAATGACATTGGCATCCTTAGTCTTAGGGATGAGCGCCATGAAGTGGCATTCAATCCAGAGAGGTAGAGACGAATTGTTAAAGAAATAGCGAACAGCGTCTGTTACCTCAGCAAATATGACTTCCCAGAAATGGCGGTAAAAAAGCCCATTGAACCCATCGTGAGGCCGGGGAGTTATGCGGATCCATATCAAACACACCCCGCACTGCGCCGAATCGGAGGGAATGGCGTAGGGAAGCATTGTCCGCGCCCCAACCATTGGAGTGAGTACCTGGTCGACCGGAGAAATTTGTGGTGGAGATCCCGTTTTCCGCAAAGAGCTCCTCGTAAGTCCGTAGCATCATCAGTGAAATTCCCTGCCACCATAAGTCCCTGAATCCCCGTCGTCCCGTGCGAATCGACTCGACTACGCCCGATGAAAAAATGTTGTGTTTCGATCTCCATCCTTAAGCCGAGCGATTCGGGCCTTTTGCTTAAGGAATTGACTGTGGATCGCAACATCTGCGAAAGCTTCAATTTGGGCGTCCGACTCTCTATCCCGGAGAGAGGAGGTATAGCCCAAAGCCTCAATATCGCACGAATCGACGAAGGTGCTCCATCCGGATGTCCACTGCGGTTAACATCCCCAAACACATCCCCTGTTCCAATCTTTAATAGTAACCAAATCCTCAATATCGCAATCGCTTGAGCTTCCACATGACTCTTAATAAAGGGTTGTGCGTGTCACATGGAGAGCCCAAGAAGTTGTAACCAAATCTCGGAATGAATCGTGGTGAATCCACATACGCTGAAAACAAAATGGGACGACCCCTAAAGATTGGTCGAGGAGCAAGTAACCAAAATGGGGTGATGACCAGAGCCAATACGAGGAAGAACTAAGCCCTTGACCTCCTTCCAAAGAGCGAAAAAAAGGCAAGTAGCCAGGGCTCTGTCCAACTTAGCCTGAAGTAAAGATAGAGGCCTCCATGGAGAGCACCAAGTAAATGAATTCCCCGTCGTCGGAACCGCAAACAAACTAGCATCCTCTATGAAATCCCTGAAATCCTGGCACAAGGCTTGGGAAAGAGTATCATTGCGCGAGTGTTCATGGTGCCCCAAAACTGCATTGAAATCCCCGACAAGCAACAGATCAGCCAGATCCAAGTTCCGCAAATCCAACCATAGCTCACGTCGTGCAATGTAATCACACAAACCATGAGTAAATCCAACATGAAAAATCAAAGAACCAAATTGAACATGGAAACAATACATTGGGTAGAAGACCAGACCTGATTAAGAATTGTGATAGTGGAGTCGTGAAGAACCCAAATGTCTGGCCGCCAATTAACTCGAAAATTTTGTCCCACAAGTGTCAAACCCAGGCTATGCTAGTAAGAGTCGGAAATAGTCGAAAAGTCCACCTTAGGTTCACAAATAGCCATAATGGAAGGTTTATGCTTGTGACATAAGGCCTTAAGAACGTTGTGAGAAGCAACATTCCCGATCCCCCGGATGTTCCAGAAGATGCAATTCATTGAGACGGTTGAGGGGGAGTCACCCGTGACGATCGCACGGTGAAAACAGGCGTGTGGCGCATAACAGAGTCTGATGATTGTGGAAGATCTATGTCTGCATAATCTGCCCATTTTTTGGATGCTGCGAAGTTCATCTCGTGTGGTTATGAACTTTCCGTTTCAATAATAATGTCATGAGCGGGGGGCGTCGGTCCTGACGTAATTTTCTGGAGAATTTGATCTTTAGCTGAATCCAAAGAGCTGTCCCGGAAGGCATGACTCAGAGCACGAATAGGCTTCCCCCAAAGGATCTTTATCTTGTGATAGGCATAATTGCGGAGGCTGAAACGGTTGTCGTACTAGAAGTACTGACCTTGGGCGATGGCCCCCTGGCTGGATACTCGGTGTAGTCATCTGCGGCTTGCTGATCCTGGGATTCAACTGAACTAAGCGCCTCGAAGGTGTTACCAAGATGAATTTCTGGAGGGCAAGCAACTATTGCTCGAGGGGAAGATCCTGCGCGCGTAGTCGAACCCGTATTTCCCATTGAGTCATCAACAGCCTTGCCTTTGTCCTGCTAAACAGGACGATAAACTCTACGAACCCTGGAACGCCCTCGCTGGACATAATTGCTGCGATTATCAGGCTCCCGTGGCCGTCCCTGGGCCGGTGACTTGCGCCCATCCTTATTCGTATTACCCACTGTGTTAAAACGACAAGAAGCTGTAGAGTGCCCCGTAACACTGCACGTCGAGAAAAATGCCGGTAGTTTTTCATAAGTGACGGAAACAAAAGAGCATTTGCCGGTGCGTTCAATCATAATATGTTCCTTCAAAGGTTTGGAGAGGTCAACATCCACCAGATCCCGAACAAAATGGCCCAAGGAACCATCCAAAGAACGCTGATCAATCTGTAATGGGTTCCCAAGAGCACTGGCAATCCCCATGATGGTAGTGGGGTCCTAGTATTCCAAGCTGAGTTCAAAAATCCGCACCCAAACACGGGCTATTGAAGACTGAGCCTTGTAAGGGTTGAAGTCAGGCACCCATGGAGATAAACGGATAATACCAGGGTTAAGCGTCCAATTGGTGCGTTGCTGAGCCCGAGCACGATCCTGCGCATTAAACAATTTGACACAAAAGAATCCCTTGCCCAGGGGAATTAGTTTCCATTCATTCTTGATGCCCCATAATTTTCAAACTAAGATGCCATAATTTATTTTGTCCCCTATTTTTGTTTTAGAAACTCCAAAACCCTACTTATACATATCCAAATTTAACGAATTTCAATATGTTATGTTATCATATGTTTAAAATATTCCGTTAAAATTTCATATACTTTTGAGTTGTATTTTATTTTATATGAAATTCGCATTCACGCTTTCCAAATCTTGAATATACTCTGTTTCTGATTTATAAATTCTATAAACCATGTATAAAGACCTTCAAAATATCTTAAGTTTGGATATGTTATGTATTATAATGTTTTCTACCGTGTAGTAAAATATCAGATCATTCTAACTTATATTTATTTAAATATTAATTAGTTTCCAAGACATTACAGTTTTAGCAATGACAAAGGTTTCAGTTTATAAAATTCAAAACCTAAAGTTAATGAATTTAATATTTTATGATTTTTGGATATGTTATACTATGATGTGTATATTATACGTTGTTAAAGTTTCAAATTATATAGTACTATATTTATTTAAATATGATTTTTCTCCCTTAGCTATGCAGGTTTTAATGTTACAACAATTTTAGTTTCACAAATTCAAAATCCATAGCTAAATATTTCTAATCTTCCTGAAATTTTTATATGATATCTATTTTTGAGTTTATTACCTACTGTAAAAATACTAAATAATTCCAGTATACGGTTTATGAGAAAATATTATTTGATCCCAACTACACAGTGATTTTAGTATTGTTCAAACCAACCAAGTTGAACCCTAAACCTTAGGAAAATACTGTGAGCTTCCACGAATGTTATTTTAGTGCTTTCGATATCGAGGTTAGTACTTAAGTTTTGACTTCTAGGACTAAGATGTATATATATATTCATGTTAGGCGACGAGGACGGCGAGCTCTGAAGTTCAATAGGGACATTGCATCAAATCATTCTACTATTTTTCAAGCAAAGTTTCGAGGTGGGGTTTGTTTTCTAAACTTTATTGTCTTTGTTAAATGCTTAGATTATTTTACATGAATGTGTAGTACAGTTGCTTAGGCACTATTGAGCCAGGGACTCAAGAGGTCCGGGGTCGATGTATCCCTCAGGTGGAACCCCTGCAGTGCACCCATGTCTATGTCTACGGTTTTTCAAAAGATCTATGCTATGTCCTATTGGATTGTATTTGCATGTCTATGTGAGATATCTGTGTATTTAGCTTGGACAATTTATACTCCACTGTGCTGTGTCGCTCACCCCACATATATAATCAGATTTTTCAGTTTAAGGAGTCGGCGATGGCTATTGGCGGTGGATAATGGGTGGCCTATGAAACTACTGGAGTAATGTCTTTTTATTTTTAAATGTCGTTTCCAATCGAGTAAGAAATTATTATACGAATTATGATTTTCCTATGCAACTACTAGAGTGATGTCTTTTTCTAAATGTTAAGTTTCAATTGAATAAGAAATTGTTAAACAAATTATTATTTTCAAAGTATTTACCTACGATGCTAGACTCTGTGTGATAATTGATTTGTGTTGAGAACAAATGTTCAGTTTCTAGGAAATTTTTGAATTGAGATAATAAATGATGAATTATTATGATTTTCTAAGTTTATTTATGTAAATAGACGAAAATGGATACTTCTTTTATAAATTAGTAAATGTGCGAATTTCTTAGAAATAAACGAATATACGAATTTTCTACACTTTATAATTTGCTTCCGCTAGTTCTATTGATTTTGAATGAGATATATTTACAAGCCTATTTTTAAATAAAAATATGTACGCGAGTTTTCAAAGTCTTTCACTGTCAAATGGCCTTTTAGAATTATATGATATCAAATTTATTCAAATTATTTTATGCAATTACTTGCACTGTAATTATTGTTCTTTTGAAAATTTAATGGCTCGCCATAACGAGTTCTCTTTCTTGTGTTAAAAAAAAAGTATTAGTCAAATGAATGCATGTGTATATTTTTATATTCAAAAATTTCGGGGCGTTACACAAGTGAAGAGTATATCTCCACCGACTTAAGTGGCACCAGGGAATAGAGTTTGGTTGTTTGTGAAAGAGATCAACATCATAAGTTGAGTATGATTCCAGCCAAAGATGATGCTAGCCTTTGTCGAACGCATCATGAATTGCCACCATTGCCGCCACTAATTCAACCTCGAACGCATGACCAATACCACAACTCTCCACGAAACATCCACGAAAAAAACCTCTGCAGTTGCGAAAAACACCAGCCGCCATACTACGACTCGGCGCACCTGGAGCACTACCATCCGTATTAACCTTAGTCCAGCCAGGGAACCAATCGACCTAAATAATGTTGGGGGCATTCTTGGGACGGCCCAGGACGCTAAGACGCCTAAGCCTGAAAAGGTCAGTTTGATCATTATTCATGCAACCACCGTCCATATCTTGTCGTTGAAAATAACTTCGTTCCGAATATACCAAATGAGCCAAATGCAAGAAATCACCACGGCCCACCATACAAATAATATTTGATCACTGTATCGAAAAGTCATCAGATAAACCGAAAATTCATTAAAACTGTGAGCTTGTTAGTAACTAACATCAAAAGAACAGAAGACCCATTGCCAAAGAGCCCCCTCAAAAGCACAAGAAACAAAAAAGGTGATCAATGGGAGCAAAAAACCCTAATATGCTCTCTACTCTCTCCTACTTGGTGATCGGCGCCGGCCACTTCCTTTGATTGATGCCGGCCATCTTCTTCAACAACTCTAATATGGATTTGTCTTTCCTTCAACCCCAAGGTAATCCTAAAATTTACTCCTCTGTGGTTAATATTTTTGAATAAATCAAGGATATATTAAAAAATGAAAAAGAGTGATCCTGATCACAGGCTGATCAGGTAACCAAATAATCCAAAAGAAAACCAACAATGAAAGAAAAACGAAGTGGTCACAAGCCAACCAAATGGCTAAATGGTTGGGGCCTCGTTAAACCTCCCAAGGTAAAAACCCACCCTTGTGGGAAAAACCCTTGGCAGGAAAAAGAGTACCCCCCATAAAAGAAGCATCCAAAAATACAGAAATAAAGAATCGGATGCCATTAACTAACAAACCAAAAATTGGATTGACCAACATAGTCCTCCGTAAGCAAGGGCACAATATCCACCGGAGGTACTCCCCACCAAGTTGCAGATAGTGACTTCTTACTGAGTGCGTCTGCCACTCGATTGCCTTCACAGTATATGTGCGAGACCACTAGATCCATCTGAGAGAGAAAATGAAGAGTATAATGCCATTTGCTAAGGTGTCGCCAGGGAACAACAACGGATCTCTTCTGAAGCAGATCCACAACATAAACAGAATTAGACTCAAGCCAAAGTTGGGTCCAACCTTTAGTTTTTTTTGAATAAATGCGAAATTTTATATAAAAAATGAAAAGAGAGTAATCCTGATCACAGGCTGATCACGTAACCAAAAGAAAGCCTGAAAAACAATGTCAAAAAAGAAAGCGAAATGGTCACAAGCCGACCAAATGGCTGAATGGTTGGGGCCTCGTTAAAACCTTCCAAGGTAAAACCCACCCTTGTGGGAAAAACCCTTGAAAGGAAAAAGAGTACCCCCCAGGCGTAAAGAAATGAAGAAGCAGCACGTGCTAACTAACAAACCTATAGGTGGAATGGCCAACATAGTCATCAGTGAGATAATTTATAAGCTCCTGTGGTGGGATGCCCCACCATGTGCTGTACTCCGTCTTCTTGCTCAACATATCCGGCCACTCGATTGCCTTCCCGAAATATATGTGAGATCACAAAATCCATATGAGCGAGCAGGTGTAAAGTGTAGCGCCAATTGCTAAGGTGGCGCCAAGGGACCTCCGTAGATCTCTTCTTCAGCAAGTTCACCATATACATCGAATCCGATTCCAGCCAAAGTTGCGTCCAGCCCTTTCTAGAAGCATACTAAATCGCCCACATTGCTGCAATTAGTTCAGCCTCAAAGGCGTATCCCAAACCACAATGATGTACGAAACATCCTTGAAAGAACCCTCTACAATTTTGGAAGACCCTTGAAGCGGTAAGTCTGCCCAGCGCCCCAGAGGAGCTTCCGTCCGTGTTTGCCTTAGTCCAGCCCGGGAGGGGTTTTTGCCAGTTAACCTCCACAATCTTCGGAGCTTGTCTAGGTCGTCCTGGAACTCGTAGCCTATGCAGGATAAGGAGGTTATGTTGGTCGTTATGCATACAACCCCGATCCAATGATGATGATTCTACAACGATTACTCTAAGATAGATTGTCGCAACGTCTATTGTCCAGACTTTGTTGTGAAATACTATCTCATTCCGGATATGCCAAATGAGCCATATGCAGGAAAGGATAACCACACGCCAGAGGAAAGTAACCTGCTCACTGAATTGGAAATTCATTAGCCGTACCAGGAATTCATTAAAGTTGTTAGCCTGAAATGGGTCCATGTTGAATGATTCAAAAATCCATCGCCAGAAAGCCCCTACAAAGACACATGAGACAAATAAATGATCAATCGATTCTGCAAATTCACAACAAAGAGCGCAAAAACCGAAGGGCGGTAAAACTCCCCTTGGCTCGTAATAAATCCAAGACAGTCAATCGATTGTGGATAGCCAGCCATGCCACCACCGATCGCCGTTCCGGGATGTGTTGCGACCAAATCCAAGAACCCCATTTGACCACCGGATACTTGGGATGCACATGAGCATAGGCGGACTTAGAGGAAACCAAACCATGCTCTGAATTCAACCAAACACGTGTATCCCTAGAGTTAGGAGCAATAGGGACGCGTACAATAGCCCAGACTAGATCCAAATAGGTCTCCACAAATGAGAAGATGAAATGCCATGTCCCGTCATAAAAGTAGTCTGAAATGCGATGTCGGAATAGATATCTATATTCTTCTGGGATACCAATTCTGTCTGCTATAGAATAACCCAACCAGTTATCAATCCAAAATAATACATAAGAATTAGCTCCTGGGATCCAACGCGAATCCTCCAAGCAAGACGAAATGAAAGGTTTAATCCCAGTCCAGATAGAAGAAGGTATAAAAGACCTCTGGGCCATCCCATCCGCAACCAGAAATCACCGCCAAAGAGTGGTGAAAATCACCGAGTCTGAATTCATGACCTTGTTGCCCAGTTTCATCAAGAAAGCTGTGTTAGCCGCAACAATCAATCAAACGCCCAACCCCCTTCAGTCTGAGGCGTACAACACCAGTTCCAACTAACCGTCATCGAACCCTTTGAATTCACATTCACAGTCCAAATGAAGTTACGCATTGCCCTTTTCCATTTGCTTGAGCAACGTGCGGGGCCATTTGTAAATCATCATTGTGTGGACAAACGAGCTAGTAATCACCGAATTAACCAGGCAAACTCGAGCAGCAAGAGAAAGAGATGAACCTTTCCATCGTCTGAATTTGAGGATGATCTTATCAAAGATGGGCTGAAGATCCGCAACCTTAGGGGCCCCCTTGAAGATTGGGGCGCCTAGATAAACTATAGGGGAACGTCATGGGCTGTATCCCCATGATTGTCTGCACCCTACCACGAATATAAGATGAAACCCGGGTGCCAAAATAAACCTTGGATTTACGAGGATTGAATGCTTGGCCTAAAATATCTGCATAAAGGTTCAGAATCTGGAGAAGGATACGAGCGTTGGCTGAGGAAGCTCCACACATAATAACTATATCATCGGCGTATAGGATAGATGATGGAAAGTTGATGCGTCTGGGCGCGACAAACGGAGCAAGCCGATTATGCTCAACAACAACTTCAATAAATTTACTAAGTACCTCTTCTGCAATGCAAAACAGCAGCGGGGATAAAGGATCACCTTGTCGAACTTTTCTAAAACAAGGGAAGTACCATACAGGCGTCCCATTCAGAAGAACGGAAAGTGCGGACAAAGAAGAATAACATCCACCCAGTGAATAAAGATCTCAGAGAAACCAAAGTGGCGCAAAACGTGAAGTGAGATTCCCATTTCAAAGTATCAAATGCCTTACGGATATCAATCTTTAAGATCATATTCATATCCAATCTACCATGCAAGACATTGAATCCTTCAGAGACCATTGCAATGCAGTCATGAATCTGCCTTCCACGGACAAACCCGAACTGAGTAGGTGATAAATATGCAGTAATAATTGAACCCAAACGTGTACCCAAAATCTTACTAATAATCTTGAAAAGAAAATTACTCATGACGATCGGACGGAAATTCTCAATAACATTTGCATCTTTGGTTTTTGGGATTAGCGCCATAAAACTAGCATTCAAACCCAGAGGTAGGGATGAATTACTGAAGAAAAACCTGACCGGGCGATCACCTTGACGGAAATAACATCCCAGAAGTGACGATAGAAAATCACACTAAAACCATCCGCCCTGGTGAGCTTTAGAATCCATATCAAATATCGCTTCCTTAACCTCTATATCCGATGGAGTGACGGTCAAGGCTAGCGTTAGCGGCGCCCCACTACGGGGAGAAATCACGAGATCAATAGAGGAGTAATCGGGGTGATATTCCCATTATCCGCAAAGAGCTCCTTATAAACGAGATAATATGATTCCCAAGAAGCTGTTGTATCATCGTATAACGCCGTCCACCATTAGACCCTGAATCCCCGACGCCTCTGCGAATCACGCTCGACGATGAAAAAATGTCGTATTCGATCCCCATCCTTAAGCCAGGTGAGCGAGACCTTTGCTTAAGGAATTCGGATTGTAATAAAAATGTCGGAAAGACTTACGGGCCCGCTCGATCCCGACGGACAATTTGTATAATCCAAGCTCTCAATATCGCTGAATCGACGAACTGCTCCATCGATACTCTACCTTGCGATTCACAATGGAAAGTTGATGCGTCGGGCGCGACAAACGAGCAAGCCGATTATGCTCAACAAAAACTTCAATAAATTTACTAAGTACCTCTTCTCGCAATGCAAAATAGCAGTGGGATAAAGGATCACCTTGTCGAACTTTTCTAAAACAAGGGAAGTACCATACAGCGTCCCATTCGAGAAGAACGGAAATTCGGACAATCAGAAGAATAACATCCACCCGGTGAATAAAGATCTCGAGAGAAACCAAAGTGGTGCAAAACGTGAAGTAAGATTCCCATTTCAAAGTATCAAATGCCTTACGGATATCAATCTTTAAGATCATATTCATATCAATCTACCATGCAAGACATTGAATCATTGAGAGACCATTACAATGCGATCATGAATCGCTTTCCAGGGGACAAACCCGAATCGAGTAGGTGATAAATATGCGGTAATAATTGAACCCAAACGTGCCCAAAATCTTACTAATAATCTTGAAAAGAAAATTACTCATGACGATCGGACGGAAATTCTCAATAACATTTGCATCTTTGGTTTTGGGATTAGCGCCATAAAACTAGCATTCAAAACCCGAGGTAGGGGACGACCATCGAAGAAATACCGACGCGGCGATCACCTTGCGGAAATAACATCCCGAAGTGACGATAGAAAATCCTGGCTGAAACCATCGGCCCTGGTGAGTGTCCGAATCCATATCAATACCACTTCCTTAACCTCTCGTATCCGATGGAATGACCGCCAGGCTAGCATTATCGGTACCGCCCCACTCTGGGAGAAATCACGATCAATAGAGGAGTAATCGGGGTGATATTCCCATTATCCGCAAAGAGCTCCTTATAAAACGAGTTAATATGATTCCTAAGAATGTTGTATCATCGGTATAAGCGTCGTCCACCATTAGACCCGAATCCCCGATCGCCCGCTGCGAACGGCTCGGCGATGAAAAAATGTCGTATTACGATCCCCATCCTTAAGCCGGTGAGCGAGACCTTTGCTTAAGGAATTCGGATTGTAATAACAATGTCGAGAAAGCGGCAGGCGCCGACTCCGATCCCGACGACCGGTGTATAATCCAAGCTCTCAATATCTGCACTGAATCGCGAACTGCTCCATCGATACTCTACCTTGCGATTCACAATGGAAAGTTGATGCGTCGGGCGCGACAAATGGAGCAAGCCGATTATGCTCAACAAAAACTTCAATAAATTTACTAAGTACCTCTCTCCGCAATGAAAAACAGCGGGGATAAAGGATCACCTTGTCGAACTTTTCTAAAACAAGGAAGTACCATACGGGCGTCCCATTCGGAAGAAGCGGAAATGCGGACGATCCAGAAGAATAACATCCACCCGGTGAATAAAGATCTCGAAGAGAAACCAAAGTGGCGCAAAACGTGAAGTAAGATTCCCATTTCAAAGTATCAAATGCCTTACGGATATCAATCTTTAAGATCATATTCATATCCAATCTACCATGCAAGACATTGAATCATTCAGAGACCATTACAATGCACTCATGAATCTGCCTTCCAGGGACAAACCCGAACTGAGTAGGTGATAAATATGCAGTAATAATTGAACCCAAACGCGTACCCAAAATCTTACTAATAATCTTGAAAAGAAAATTACTCATGACGATCGGACGGAAATTCTCAATGACATTTGCATCTTTGGTTTTTGGGATTAGCGCCATAAAACTAGCATTCAAACCCAGAGGTAGGGACGAATTACTGAAGAAATACCTGACTACGGCGATCACCTTGACGGAAATAACATCCCAGAAGTGACGATAGAAAATCCCACTGAAACCATCTGGCCCTGGTGAGCTGTCCGAATCCATATCCAATACCACTTCCTTAACCTCTGTATCCGATGGAATGACAGTCAGGCTAGCATTAGCAGCCGCCCCCACTCTGGGAGAAATCACCAGATCAATAGAGGAGTAATCCAGGGTGATATTCCCATTATCCGCAAAGAGCTCCTTATAAACTAGATAATATGATTCCCAAGAACTGTTGTATCATCAGTATTACCGTCGTCCACCATTAGACCCTGAATCCCCGATCGCCCATGGCTGCGAACTGCTCTCGACGATGAAAAAATGTCGTATTACGATCCCCATCCTTAAGCCGGCCGAGCGAGACCTTTGCTTAAGGAATTCGGATTGTAATAACAATATGCGAGAAAGCGATTTCAAGGCGTCCGGCTCCGATCCCGATGGCGGGTGTATAATCCAAGCTCTCAATATTCGCTGAATCGCGAACTGCTCCATCTGATACTCTACCTTGCGATTCACAATGGAAAGTTGATGCGTCTGGGTGCGACAAATGGAGCAAGCCGATTATGCTCAACAAAAACTTCAATAAATTTACTAAGTACCTCCTCTGCAATGAAAAACAGCAGCGGGGATAAAGGATCACCTTGTCGAACTTTTCTAAAACAAGGGAAGTACCATACAGGCGTCCCATTCAGAAGAACGGAAAGTGCAGACGGCCAGAAGAATAACATCCACCCAGTGAATAAAGATCTCAGAGAAACCAAAGTGGCGCAAAACGTGAAGTAAGATTCCCATTTCAAAGTATCAAATGCCTTACGGATATCAATCTTTAAGATCATATTCATATCCAATCTACCATGCAAGACATTGAATCATTCAGAGACCATTACAATGCAGTCATGAATCTGCCTTCCAGGGACAAACCCGAACTGAGTAGGTGATAAATATGCAGTAATAATTGAACCCAAACGCGTACCCAAAATCTTACTAATAATCTTGAAAAGAAAATTACTCATGACGATCGGACGGAAATTCTCAATGACATTTGCATCTTTGGTTTTTGGGATTAGCGCCATAAAACTAGCATTCAAACCCTGCAGGTAGGGGCCATCGAAGAAATACGACTACGGCGATCACCTTGACGGAAATAACATCCCGAAGTGCGATAGAAAATCCCACTTTGAAACCATCGGCCCCCTGGTGAGTCATGCGAATCCATATCCAATACCACTTCCTTAACCTCGTATCCGATGGAATGACAAAGGCTAGCATTAGCGTAGCCCCCTCTGGGAGAAATCACGATCAATAGAGGAGTAATCCAGGGTGATATTCCCATTATCCGCAAAGAGCTCCTTATAAACTAGATAATATGATTCCCAAGAAGTTGTATGTTGTATCATCGTATTCGTCGTCCACCATTAGACCCTGAATCCCCGATCGCCCGGCTGCGAACCGGCTCACGGCGATGAAAAATGTCGTATTACGATCCCCATCCTTAAGCGGTGAGCGAGACCTTTGCTTAAGGAATTCGGATTGTAATAACAATGTCCGAGAAAGCGGCTTAAGGCGTCGCTCGATCCCGATGAAGCAATTTGTATAATCCAAGCTCTCAATATCTGCACGAATCGACGAACTGCTCCATCGATACTCTACCTTGCGATTCACAATGGAAAGTTGATGCGTCGGGTGCGACAAATGGAGCAAGCCGATTATGCTCAACAAAAACTTCAATAAATTTACTAAGTACCTCCTCCGCAATGAAAAAAAGAAGTGGGATAAAGGATCACCTTGTCGAACTTTTCTAAAACAAGGGAAGTACCATACAAAGGCGTCCCATTCAAAAGAACGGAAAGTACGGACGATCAGAAGAATAACATCCACCGGTGAATAAAGATCTCGAGAGAAACCAAAGTGGCGCAAAACGTGAAGTAAGATTCCCATTTCAAAGTATCAAATGCCTTACGGATATCAATCTTTAAGATCATATTCATATCGATCTACCATGCAAGACATTGAATCATTGAGAGACCATTACAATGCACTCATGAATCGCCTTCAGGACAAACCCGAACTAAGTAGGTGATAAATATGCGGTAATAATTGAACCCAAACGCGCACCCAAAATCTTACTAATAATCTTGAAAAGAAAATTACTCATGACGATCGGACGGAAATTCTCAATGACATTTGCATCTTTGGTTTTTGGGATTAGCGCCATAAAACTAGCATTCAAACCCAGGTAGGGACGACCATCAAGAAATACATTGCGGCGATCACCTTGACGGAAATAACATCCGAAGTGGCGATAGAAAATCCCACTAAAACCATCCGCCCTGGTGAGTATCGAATCCATATCCAATACCACTTCCTTAACCTCTATATCCGATGGAATGACGATCAAGGCTAGCATTAGCGGCCGCCCCACTCTGGGAGAAATCACACGATCAATAGAGGAGTAATCCGGTGATATTCCCATTATCCGCAAAGAGCTCCTTATAAACTAGATAATATGATTCCAAGAAGCTGTTGTATCATCGGTATAGCGTCGTCCACCATTAGACCCTGAATCCCCGATCGCCTGCTGCGAATCTAGCTCGGCGATGAAAAAATGTCGATTCACGATCCCCATCCTTAAGCCAGGTGGCGAGACCTTTGCTTAAGGAATTCGGATTGTAATAACAATGTCGAGAAAGCGGCTTTTAGGCGTCGCTCACGATCCCGATGGCGGTTTGTATAATCCAAGCTCTCAATATATCTGACGAATCGACGAACTGCTCCATCTGATACTCTACCTTGCGATTCACAATGGAAAGTTGATGCGTTTGGGCGCGACAAACGGAGCAAGCCGATTATGCTCAACAAAAACTTCAATAAATTTACTAAGTACCTCTTCTGCAATGAAAAACAGCAGCGGGGATAAAGGATCACCTTGTCGAACTTTTCTAAAACAAGGGAAGTACCATACAGGCGTCCCATTCAGAAGAAGCGGAAAGTGCAGACGACCAGAAGAATAACATCCACCTAGTGAATAAAGATCTCAGAGAAACCAAAGTGGCGCAAAACGTGAAGTAAGATTCCCATTTCAAAGTATCAAATGCCTTACGGATATCAATCTTTAAGATCATATTCATATCCAATCTACCATGCAAGACATTGAATCATTCAGAGACCATTACAATGCAGTCATGAATCTGCCTTCCAGGGACAAACCCGAACTGAGTAGGTGATAAATATGCAGTAATAATTGAACCCAAACGCGTACCCAAAATCTTACTAATAATCTTGAAAAGAAAATTACTCATGACGATCGGACGGAAATTCTCAATAACATTTGCATCTTTGGTTTTGGGATTAGCGCCATAAAACTAGCATTCAAACCCCAGTAGGGACGAATTGCGAAGAAAAACCTGACCAAGGCGATCACCTTGCGGAAATAACATCCGAAGTAGCGATAGAAAATCCCACTAAAACCATCGGCCCTGGTGAGTGTCCGAATCCATATCAAATATCGCTTCCTTAACCTCTATATCCGATGGAGTGTGGTCAGGCTAGCATTAGCGGTAGCCCCCCTCTGGGAGAAATCACCAGATCAATAGAGGAGTAATCCAGGGTGATATTCCCATTATCCGCAAAGAGCTCCTTATAAACGAGATAATATGATTCCCAAGAACTGTTGTATCATCAGTATAACTGTCGTCCACCATTAGACCCTGAATCACCGATCGCCCACTGCGAATCTGGCTCTGACGATGAAAAAATGTCGTATTACGATCCCCATCCTTAAGCCGGTGGCGAGACCTTTGCTTAAGGAATTCGGATTGTAATAACAATGTCTGAAAGCGGCTTATGGGCGTCCAACTCCTGATCCCGATGAGCAGCTGTATAATCCAAGCTCTCAATATCTGCCTGAATCTGACGAACCTGCTCCATCTGATACTCTACCTTGCGATTCACAATGGAAAGTTGATGCGTTTGGGCGCGACAAACAGAGCAAGCCGATTATGCTCAACAAAAACTTCAATAAATTTACTAAGTACCTCTTCTGCAATGCAAAACAGCAGCGGGGATAAAGGATCACCTTGTCGAACTTTTCTAAAACAAGGGAAATACCATACAGGCGTCCCATTGGAAGAAGGAAGTGCAGACTGACCAGAAGAATAACATCCACCCAGTGAATAAAGATCTCAGAGAAACCAAAGTGGTGCAAAACGTGAAGTAAGATTCCCATTTCAAAGTATCAAATGCCTTACGGATATCAATCTTTAAGATCATATTCATATCCAATCTACCATGCAAGACATTGAATCATTCAGAGACCATTACAATGCAGTCATGAATCTGCCTTCCAGGGACAAACCCGAACTGAGTAGGTGATAAATATGCAGTAATAATTGAACCCAAACGCGTACCCAAAATCTTACTAATAATCTTGAAAAGAAAATTACTCATGACGATCGGACGGAAATTCTCAATAACATTTGCATCTTTGTTTTTGGGATTAGCGCCATAAAACTAGCATTCAAACCCAGAGGTAGGGACGAATTACTGAAGAAAAACCTGACCGGGCGATCACCTTGACGGAAATAACATCCCAGAAGTGCGATAGAAAATCCCACTAAAACCATCGGCCCTGGGAGCTGTCGAATCCATATCAAATATCTCTTCCTTAACCTCTATATCCGATGGAGTGGTGTCAGGCTAGCATTAGCAGCTGCCCCCACTCTGGGAGAAATCACACGATCAATAGAGGAGTAATCAGGGTGATATTCCCATTATCCGCAAAGAGCTCCTTATAAAAGCGAGATAATATGATTCCCAAGAAGCTGTTGTATCATCAGTATAAGCGTCGTCCACCATTAGAGACTGAATCCCCGATCGCCCGGCTGCGAATAAGCTCGCTCGGCGATGAAAAAATGTCGTATTACGATCCCCATCCTTAAGCGGTGGCGAGACCTTTGCTTAAGGAATTCGGATTGTAATAACAATGTCGAGGCGACTTAAGGCGTCGGCTCCGATCCCGATGAGCTTGTTGTATAATCCAAGCTCTCAATATCTGCCTGAATCTGACAAACCTGCTCCATCTGATACTCTACCTTGCGATTCACAATGGAAAGTTGATGCGTTTGGGCACGACAAACGGAGCAAGCCGATTATGCTCAACAAAAACTTCAATAAATTTACTAAGTACCTCTTCTGCAATGCAAAACAGCAGCGGGGATAAAGGATCACCTTGTCGAACTTTTCTAAAACAAGGGAAATACCATACAGGCGTCCCATTCAGAAGAACGGAAATTCTGGACGACCGAAGAATAACATCCACCCAGTGAATAAAGATCTCAGAGAAACCAAAGTGGTGCAAAACGTGAAGTAAGATTCCCATTTCAAAGTATCAAATGCCTTACGGATATCAATCTTTAAGATCATATTCATATCCAATCTACCATGCAAGACATTGAATCATTCAGAGACCATTACAATGCAGTCATGAATCGCCTTCCACGGACAAACCCGAATTGAGTAGGTGATAAATATGCGGTAATAATTGAACCCAAACGCGTACCAAAATCTTACTAATAATCTTGAAAAGAAAATTACTCATGACGATCGGACGGAAATTCTCAATAACATTTGCATCTTTGTTTTTGGGATTAGCGCCATAAAACTAGCATTCAAACCCAGAGGGGGGGACGACCATCAAGAAAAAACTGTGGGCGATCACCTTGACGGAAATAACATCCGAAGTAGTGACGATAGAAAATCCCACTAAAACCATCGGCCCTGGTGAGCTGTCGAATCCATATCAAATATCTCTTCCTTAACCTCTATATCAATGGTGTGATCAGGCTAGCATTAGCGTAGCCCCCCACTCGGGGAGAAATCACACGATCAATAGAGGAGTAATGCGGGGTAATATTCCCATTATCCGCAAAGAGCTCCTTATAAAACGAGATAATATGATTCCCAAGAAGCTTTGTATCATCGTATAAGCGCCGTCCACCATTAGACCCTGAATCCCCGATCGCCCGCTGCGAATCGCGGCTCGGCGATGAAAAAATGTCGTATTACGATCCCCATCCTTAAGCCAGGATGGCGAGACCTTTGCTTAAGGAATTCGGATTGTAATAACAATGCGAGAAAAGCGGCTTAAGGCGTCAGCTCCCGATCCCGATGGCGGTTTGTATAATCCAAGCTCTCAATATGTGCACGAATCGACAAACTGCTCCATCTCGATACTCTACCTTGCGATTCACAATGGAAAGTTGATGCGTTTGGGCGCGACAAATGGAGCAAGCCGATTATGCTCAACAAAAACTTCAATAAATTTACTAAGTACCTTTTACGCAATGCAAAACAAAGCGGCGGGGATAAAGGATCACCTTGTCGAACTTTTCTAAAACAAAGGAAATACCATACGGCGTCCCATTCAAAAGAACGGAAGTGCGGGACGACCAGAAGAATAACATCCACCTAGTGAATAAAGATCTCGAGAGAAACCAAAGTGGTGCAAAACGTGAAGTAAGATTCCCATTTCAAAGTATCAAATGCCTTACGGATATCAATCTTTAAGATCATATTCATATCGATCTACCATGCAAGACATTGAATCATTGAGAGACCATTACAATGCGGTCATGAATTGCCTTCCAGGGACAAACCCGAATTGAGTAGGTGATAAATATGCGGTAATAATTGAACCCAAACGCGTACCCAAAATCTTACTAATAATCTTGAAAAGAAAATTACTCGTGACGATCGGACGGAAATTCTCAATAACATTTGCATCTTTGGTTTTGGGATTAGCGCCATAAAACTAGCATTCAAACCCCAGGTAGGGACGATTGCGAAGAAAAACCTGACGGGCGATCACCTTGCGGAAATAACATCCCGAAGTGACGATAGAAAATCCCACTAAAACCATCTCGGCCCTGGTGAGCTGTCAATCCAGAATCCATATCAAATATCGCTTCCTTAACCTCTATATCCGATGGAGTGACGATCGAGGCTAGCATTAGCGGCCCCCCACTCGGGAGAAATCACACGATCAATAGAGGAGTAATCAAGGGTGATATTCCCATTATCCGCAAAGAGCTCCTTATAAACGAGATAATATGATTCCCAAGAACTGTTGTATCATCAGTATAACTGTCGTCCACCATTAGACCCTGAATCACCGATCGCCCACTGCGAATCTGGCTCTGACGATGAAAAAATGTCGTATTACGATCCCCATCCTTAAGCCAGGCTGAGCGAGACCTTTGCTTAAGGAATTCGGATTGTAATAACAATGTCGAGCGGCTTAAGGCGTCGGCTCGATCCCGATGAGCGGTTGTATAATCCAATCTCTCAATATCTGCCTGAATCTGACGAACCTGCTCCATCTGATACTCTACCTTGCGATTCACAATGGAAAGTTGATGCGTTTGGGCGCGACAAACGGAGCAAGCCGATTATGCTCAACAAAAACTTCAATAAATTTACTAAGTACCTCTTCTGCAATGCAAAACAGCAGCGGGGATAAAGGATCACCTTGTCGAACTTTTCTAAAACAAGGGAAATACCATACAGGCGTCCCATTCAGAAGAACGGAAATTCTAGACGACCGAAGAATAACATCCACCCAGTGAATAAAGATCTCAGAGAAACCAAAGTGGTGCAAAACGTGAAGTAAGATTCCCATTTCAAAGTATCAAATGCCTTACGGATATCAATCTTTAAGATCATATTCATATCCAATCTACCATGCAAGACATTGAATCATTCAGAGACCATTACAATGCAGTCATGAATCTGCCTTCCAGGGACAAACCCGAACTAAGTAGGTGATAAATATGCAGTAATAATTGAACCCAAACGCGTACCCAAAATCTTACTAATAATCTTGAAAAGAAAATTACTCGTGACGATCGGACGGAAATTCTCAATAACATTTGCATCTTTGGTTTTTGGGATTAGCGCCATAAAACTAGCATTCAAACCTAGAGGTAGGGACGAATTACTAAAGAAAAACCTGACCGGGCGATCACCTTGACGGAAATAACATCCCAGAAGTGACGATAGAAAATCCCACTAAAACCATCTGGCCCTGGTGAGCTGTCCGAATCCATATCAAATATCGCTTCCTTAACCTCTATATCCGATGGAGTGACAGTCGGGCTAGCATTAGCAGCCGCCCCCACTCTGGGAGAAATCACCTGATCAATAGAGGAGTAATCCGGGGTGATATTCCCATTATCCGCAAAGAGCTCCTTATAAAACGAGATAATATGATTCCCAAGAACTGTTGTATCATCGTATAAGCGTCGTCCACCATTAGACCTGAATCCCGATCTTGGCTGCGAATCTGGCTCTGACGATGAAAAAATATCGTATTACGATCCCCATCCTTAAGCCAGGCTGAGCGAGACCTTTGCTTAAGGAATTCGGATTGTAATAACAATGCCTAAGAAAGCAGCTTCTGGGCGTCCAGCTCCTGATCCCGATGAGCAGCTGTATAATCCAAGCTCTCAATATCTGCCTGAATCTGACGAACCTGCTCCATCTGATACTCTACCTTGCGATTCACAATGGAAAGTTGATGCGTTTGGGCGCGACAAACGGAGCAAGCCGATTATGCTCAACAAAAACTTCAATAAATTTACTAAGTACCTCTTCTGCAATGCAAAACAGCAGCGGGGATAAAGGATCACCTTGTCGAACTTTTCTAAAACAAGGGAAGTACCATACAGGCGTCCCATTCAGAAGAACGGAAATTCTGGACGACCGAAGAATAACATCCACCCAGTGAATAAAGATCTCAGAGAAACCAAAGTGGCGCAAAACGTGAAGTAAGATTCCCATTTCAAAGTATCAAATGCCTTACGGATATCAATCTTTAAGATCATATTCATATCCAATCTACCATGCAAGACATTGAATCATTCAGAGACCATTACAATGCAGTCATGAATCTGCCTTCCAGGGACAAACCCGAACTGAGTAGGTGATAAATATGCAGTAATAATTGAACCCAAACGCGTACCCAAAATCTTACTAATAATCTTGAAAAGAAAATTACTCATGACGATCGGACGGAAATTCTCAATAACATTTGCATCTTTGGTTTTTGGGATTAGCGCCATAAAACTAGCATTCAAACCCAGAGGTAGGGACAAATTACTGAAGAAAAACCTGACCGGGCGATCACCTTGACGGAAATAA
Organism: Rehmannia glutinosa; assembly: GCA_016081115.2. Taxonomy (NCBI): domain Eukaryota; kingdom Viridiplantae; phylum Streptophyta; class Magnoliopsida; order Lamiales; family Orobanchaceae; genus Rehmannia; species Rehmannia glutinosa. The sequence continues at coordinate 63,538,973 of CM071934.1, read as the reverse complement.
CATCCCAGAAGTGACGATAGAAAATCCCACTAAAACCATCTGGCCCTGGTGAGCTGTCCGAATCCATATCAAATATCGCTTCCTTAACCTCTATATCCGATGGAGTGTGATCGAGGCTAGCATTAGTAGCCGCCCCTCTGGGAGAAATCACCGATCAATAGAGGTAAGTAATGGGGTGATATTCCCATTATCCGCAAAGAGCTCCTTATAAAACGAGATAATATGATTCCCAAGAAGCTGTTGTATCATCGGTATAAGCGTCGTCCACCATTAGACCCTGAATCCCCGATCGCCTGGCTGCAATCGGCTCGGCGATGAAAAAATGTCGTATTACGATCCCCATCCTTAAGCCGGTGAGCGAGACCTTTGCTTAAGGAATTCGGATTGTAATAACAATGTCGGCGGCTTACGGGCGTCCGGCTCCGATCCCGACGAGCGTTTGTATAATCCAAGCTCTCAATATCGCTGAATCGACAAACTGCTCCATCGATACTCTACCTTGCGATTCACAATGGAAAGTTGATGCGTGGGCGCGACAAACGGAGCAAGCCGATTATGCTCAACAAAACTTCAATAAATTTACTAAGTACCTCTTCGCAATGCAAAACAACGGCGGGGATAAAGGATCACCTTGTCGAACTTTTCTAAAACAAGGGAAGTACCATACGGGCGTCCCATTCGGAAGAACGGAAAGTGGGACGACCCAGAAGAATAACATCCACCTAGTGAATAAAGATCTCGGAGAAACCAAAGTGGCGCAAAACGTGAAGTAAGATTCCCATTTCAAAGTATCAAATGCCTACGGATATCAATCTTTAAGATCATATTCATATCAATCTACCATGCAAGACATTGAATCATTGAGAGACCATTACAATGCGATCATGAATCGCCTTCAGGGACAAACCCGAATCGAGTAGGTGATAAATATGCAGTAATAATTGAACCCAAAGCGTACCCAAAATCTTACTAATAATCTTGAAAAGAAAATTACTCATGACGATCGGACGGAAATTCTCAATAACATTTGCATCTTTGGTTTTGGGATTAGCGCCATAAAACTAGCATTCAAACCCGGAGGTAGGGACAAATTCGAAGAAAAACCTGATCGGGCGATCACCTTGCGGAAATAACATCCCGAAGTGGCGATAGAAAATCCCACTAAAACCATCGCCCTGGTGAGTCATCCAGAATCCATATCAAATATCGCTTCCTTAACCTCTATATCCGATGGGAGTGATCAGGCTAGCATTAGAAGCCGCCCCACTCGGGGAGAAATCACCGATCAATAGAGGAGTAATCCGGGTGATATTCCCATTATCCGCAAAGAGCTCCTTATAAAACGAGATAATATGATTCCCAAGAACTGTTGTATCATCGGTATAAGCGTCGTCCACCATTAGACCACTGAATCCCCGATCGCCCGGCTGCGAATCGGCTCGGCGATGAAAAAATGTCGTATTCACGATCCCCATCCTTAAGCCAGGTGAGCGAGACCTTTGCTTAAGGAATTCGGATTGTAATAACAATGTCTCGAAAGCGGCTTACAAGGCGTCGGCTCTCCGATCCCGATGAGCAAGTTTGTATAATCCAAGCTCTCAATATCGCGCTGAATCGACGAACTGCTCCATCTCGATACTCTACCTTGCGATTCACAATGGAAAGTTGATGCGTTTGGGCGCGACAAAGCGGAGCAAGCCGATTATGCTCAACAAAAACTTCAATAAATTTACTAAGTACCTCTTACGCAATGCAAAAAAACAAATGAGGATAAAGGATCACCTTGTCGAACTTTTCTAAAACAAGGGAAGTACCATACAAAGGCGTCCCATTCGGAAGAAGCGGAAAGTGCGGGACGGCAGAAGAATAACATCCACCCGGTGAATAAAGATCTCAGAGAAACCAAAGTGGCGCAAAACGTGAAGTAAGATTCGCATTTCAAAGTATCAAATGCTTTACGGATATCAATCTTTAAGATCATATTCATATCCAATCTACCATGCAAGACATTGAATCATTCAGAGACCATTACAATGCAATCATGAATCGCCTTCGGGGACAAACCCGAACTGAGTAGGTGATAAATATGCAGTAATAATTGAACACAAACGCGTACTCAAAATCTTACTAATAATCTTGAAAAGAAAATTACTCATGACGATCGGACGGAAATTCTCAATAACATTTGCATCTTTGGTTTTTGGGATTAGTGCCATAAAACTAGCATTCAACCAGGTAGGGACAAATTATCGAAGAAAACCTCGACCAGGCGATCACCTTGACGGAAATAACATCCCGAAGTGACGATAGAAAATCCCACTAAAACCATCGGCCCTGGTGAGTTGTCCGAATCCATATCAAATATCGCTTCCTTTAACCTCTATATCCGATGGAGTGATCGAGGCTAGCATTAGCGGTATCGCCCCACTGGGAGAAATCACGATCAATAGAGGAGTAATCCAGGGTGATATTCCCATTATCCGCAAAGAGCTCCTTATAAAACGATATAATATGATTCCCAAGAATGTTGTATCATCGGTATAAGCGTCGTCCACCATTAGACCCTGAATCCCCGACGCCAGCCGCTGCGAATCGCGGCTCGACGATGAAAAAATGTCGTATTACGATCCCCATCCTTAAGCCGCCGTGTGGCGAGACCTTTGCTTAAGGAATTCGGATTGTAATAACAATGTCTAAGAAAGAGCTTAAGGCGTCGGCTCTCGATCCCGGCATTGTATAATCCAAGCTCTCAATATCGCTCGAATCGACGAACTGCTCCATCGATACTCTACCTTGCGATTCACAATGGAAAGTTGATGCGTTTGGGGCGCGAAAAATGGAGCAAGCCGATTATGCTCAACAAAACTTCAATAAATTTACTAAGTACCTCTTTACGCAATGCAAAAACAAAGAATGGGATAAAGGATCACCTTGTCGAACTTTTCTAAAACAAGGGAAGTACCATACGGTGTCCCATTCGGAAGAACGGAAAGTGCAGACGACGATAGAAGAATAACATCCACCTAGTGAATAAAGATCTCGAAGAGAAACCAAAGTGGCGCAAAACGTGAAGTAAGATTCCCATTTCAAAGTATCAAATGCCTTACGGATATCAATCTTTAAGATCATATTCATATCAATCTACCATGCAAGACATTGAATCATTCAGAGACCATTACAATGCAATCATGAATCGCCTTCCAGGACAAACCCGAAATGAGTAGGTGATAAATATGCAGTAATAATTGAACCCAAACGCGTACCCAAAATCTTACTAATAATCTTGAAAAGAAAATTACTCATGACGATCGGACGGAAATTCTCAATAACATTTGCATCTTTGGTTTTTGGGATTAGCGCCATAAAACTAGCATTCAAACCCAGAGGTAGGGACGAATTACTGAAGAAAAACCTGACCGGGCGATCACCTTGACGGAAATAACATCCCAGAAGTGACGATAGAAAATCCCACTAAAACCATCTCGCCCCCTGGTGAGCTGTCGAATCCATATCAAATATCGCTTCCTTAACCTCTATATCCGATGGAGTGTGATCGAGGCTAGCATTAGCGGTAGCCCCCACTCTGGGAGAAATCACACGATCAATAGAGGAGTAATCCAGGGTGATATTCCCATTATCCGCAAAGAGCTCCTTATAAAACGAGATAATATGATTCCCAAGCTGTTGTATCATCGGTATAAGCGTAGTCCACCATTAGACCCTGAATCCCCGATCGCCCCGCTGCGATTCGCTCTAACGATGAAAAATGTCGTATTCACGATCCCCATCCTTAAGCGGTGAGCGAGACCTTTGCTTAAGGAATTTGGATTGTAATAACAATGTCGGCGAGAAAGCACTTTGGGCGTCGGCTCGATCCCGACGAGCGGTTTGTATAATCCAAGCTCTCAATATCTGCTGAATCGACAAAACTGCTCCATCGATACTCTACCTTGCGATTCACAATGGAAAGTTGATGCGTTTGCAGGCACGACAAATGGAGCAAGCCGATTATGCTCAACAAAACTTCAATAAATTTACTAAGTACATTTTCGCAATGCAAAAAACAGAAATGGGAATAAAGGATCACCTTGTTGAACTTTTCTAAAACAAGGAAGTACCATACAAAGGCGTCCCATTCGGAAGAACGGAAATTGCGGGCGATCAGAAGAATAACATCCACCCTAGTGAATAAAGATCTCGAGAGAAACCAAAGTGGCGCAAAACGTGAAGTAAGATTCCCATTTCAAAGTATCAAATGCCTTACGGATATCAATCTTTAAGATCATATTCATATCAATCTACCATGCAAGACATTGAATCCTTCAGAGACCATTACAATGCCAGTCATGAATCTGCCTTCCACGGACAAACCCGAATTAAGTAGGTGATAAATATGCAGTAATAATTGAACCCAAACGCGTAGCCAAAATCTTACTAATAATCTTGAAAAGAAAATTACTCATGACGATCGGACGGAAATTCTCAATAACATTTGCATCTTTGGTTTTTGGGATTAGCGCCATAAAACTAGCATTCAAACCCACAGGTAGGGACGAATTACTGAAGAAAAACTGACCGGGCGATCACCTTGCGGAAATAACATCCCGAAGTGACGATAGAAAATCCCACTAAAACCATCGGCCCTGGTGGTGGCTGTCAGAATCCATATCAAATATCGTTTCCTTAACCTCTATATCCGATGGAGTGACAGTCAGGCTAGCATTAGTAGCCGCCCCCACTCTGGGAGAAATCACCTGATCAATAGAGGAGTAATCCGGGGTGATATTCCCATTATCCGCAAAGATCTCCTTATAAAAACGAGATAATATGATTCCCAAGAAGCTGTTGTATCATCGGTATAAGCGCCGTCCACCATTAGACCACTGAATCCGATCGCCCTGCGAATGCGGCTCTCGACGATGAAAAAATGTCGTATTACGATCCCCATCCTTAAGCGGTGGCGAGACCTTTGCTTAAGGAATTCGGATTGTAATAACAATGCCTGAGAAAGCGCTTACGGGCGTCGGCTCCCGATCCCGATGAGCGTTTGTATAATCCAAGCTCTCAATATCTGCTCGAATCGACGAACTGCTCCATCGATACTCTACCTTGCGATTCACAATGGAAAGTTGATGCATTTGGGCGCGACAAACGGAGCAAGCCGATTATGCTCAACAAAAACTTCAATAAATTTACTAAGTACCTCTTTCGCAATGCAAAACAGAAATGGGGATAAAGGATCACCTTTCGAACTTTTCTAAAACAAGGGAAGTACCATACGGGCGTCCCATTGGAAGAACGGAAAGACGGACGATCAGAAGAATAACATCCACCGGTGAATAAAGATCTCGGAGAGAAACCAAAGTGGCGCAAATCGTGAAGTAAGATTCCCATTTCAAAGTATCAAATGCCTTACGGATATCAATCTTTAAGATCATATTCATATCAATCTACCATGCAAGACATTGAATCATTCGAGAGACCATTACAATGCGATCATGAATACGCCTTCCACGGACAAACCCGAATTGAGTAGGTGATAAATATGCAGTAATAATTGAACCCAAACGCGTACCCAAAATCTTACTAATAATCTTGAAAAGAAAATTACTCATGACGATCGGACGGAAATTCTCAATAACATTTGCATCTTTAGTTTTGGGATTAGCGCCATAAAACTAGCATTCAAACCCAGAGGTAGGGACGAATTACCGAAGAAAAACCTGACCGGGCGATCACCTTGACGGAAATAACATCCCAGAAGTGACGATAGAAAATCCCACTAAAACCATCGGCCCTGGTAGTTGTCAGAATCCATATCAAAATCTCTTCCTTAACCTCTATATCCGATGGAGTGACGGTCAGGCTAGCATTAGCGGCCGCCCCACTGGGAGAAATCACACGATCAATAGAGGAGTAATCCGGGGTGATATTCCCATTATCCGCAAAGAGCTCCTTATAAAACGAGATAATATGATTCCCAAGAAGCTGTTGTATCATCAATATAAGCGCCGTCCACCATTAGACCCTTAATCCCCGATCGCCCGGCTGCGATTCTGGCTCAAGATGAAAAAATGTCGTATTACGATCCCCATCCCTTAAGCGGTGAGCGAGACCTTTGCTTAAGGAATTCGGATTGTAATAACAATGTCGAGAAAGCGGCTTACGGGCGCTTCGGCTCGATCCCGACGAGCGGACATTTGTATAATCCAAGCTCTCAATATCTGCTGAATTGACGAACTGCTCCATCTCGATACTCTACCTTGCGATTCACAATGGAAAGTTGATGCGTTTGGCGCGACAAGCGGAGCAAGCCGATTATGCTCAACAAAAACTTCAATAAATTTACTAAGTACCTCTTCTCGTCAATGCAAAAACGGCGGCGGGGATAAAGGATCACCTTGTCGAACTTTTCTAAAACAAGGAAGTACCATACAGGCGTCCCATTCGAAAGAACGGAAAGTGCGGACGGCCAGAAGAATCACATCCAACCGAAGAATAACATCCACCCAGTGAATAAAGATCTCAGAGAAACCAAAGTGGCGCAAATCGTGAAGTAAGATTCCCATTCCAAAGTATCAAATGCCTTACGGATATCAATCTTTAAGATCATATTCTTATCCAATCTACCATGCAAGACATTGAATCCTTCAGAGACCATTGCAATGCAGTCATGAATCTGCCTTCCACGGACAAACCCGAATTGAGTAGGTGATAAATATGCAGTAATAATTGAACCCAAACGCGTAGCCAAAATCTTACTAATAATCTTGAAAAGAAAATTACTCATGACGATCGGACGGAAATTCTCAATAACATTTGCATCTTTAGTTTTTGGGATTAGCGCCATAAAACTAGCAGTCAAACCCAGGTAGGGACGAATTACTGAAGAAAAACCTGACCGGGCGATCACCTTGACGGAAATAACATCCCAGAAGTGACGATAGAAAATCCCACTAAAACCATCTGGCCCTGGTGAGCTGTCCGAATCCATATCAAATATCGCTTCCTTAACCTCTATATCCGATGGAGTGACAGTCAGGCTAGCATTAGTAGCGCCCACTCTCGGGAGAAATCACACGATCAATAGAGGAGTAATGCGGGGTGATATTCCCATTATCCGCAAAGATCTCCTTATAAAACGAGATAATATGATTCCCAAGAAGCGTTGTATCATAGTATAATAGCGTCGTCCACCATTAGACCCTAAATCCCCGATCGCCCGGCTGCGAATCGGCTCGGCGATGGAAAAATGTCGTATTACGATCCCCATCCTTAAGTCGGTGGCGAGACCTTTGCTTAAGGAATTCGAATTGTAATAACAATGTCTCGAGAAAGCTTACAAGGCGCCCGGCTCGATCCCGACGAGCATTTGTATAACCCAAGCTCTCAATATCTGCCTGAATCTGACGAACCTGCTCCATCTAATACTCTACCTTGCGATTCACAATGGATAGTTGATGCGTCTGGGTGCGACAAACGGAGCAAGCCGATTATGCTCAACAAAAACTTCAATAAATTTACTAAGTACCTCTTACGCAATGAAAAAAAAGCGTGGATAAAGGATCACCTTGTCGAACTCCTCTAAAATAAGGAAATACCATACAGGCGTCCCATTCGGAAGAACGGAAAGTGCAGACGGCAAGAATCACATCCAAGAAGAATAACATCCACCTAGTGAATAAAGATCTCGAGAGAAACCAAAGTGGCGCAAAACGTGAAGTAAGATTCCCATTTCAAAGTATCAAATGCCTTACGGATATCAATCTTTAAGATCATATTCATATCAATCTACCATGCAAGACATTGAATCCTTCGAGACCATTACAATGCGATCATGAATCGCCTTCCACGGACAAACCCGAACCGAGTAGGTGATAAATATGCAGTAATAATTGAACCCAAACGCGTAGCCAAAATCTTACTAATAATCTTGAAAAGAAAATTACTCATGACGATCGGACGGAAATTCTCAATAACATTTGCATCTTTAGTTTTGGGATTAGCGCCATAAAACTAGCATTCAAACCCAGGTAGGGACAAATATCGAAGAAAAACTGACCAGGAGGCGATCACCTTGACGGAAATAACATCCCGAAGTGACGATAGAAAATCCCACTAAAACCATCGGCCCTGGTGAGTCTGTCCGAATCCATATCAAATATCGCTTCCTTAACCTCTATATCCGATGGAGTGATCAGGCTAGCATTAGTAGCCGCCCCCACTCTAGGAGAAATCACCGATCAATAGAGGAGTAATCCAGGGGTGATATTCCCATTATCCACAAAGAGCTCCTTATCAAACGAGATAATATGATTCCTAAGAAGCTGTTGTATCATCGGTATAAGCGTCGTCCACCATTAGACCCTGAATCCCCGATCGCCACTGTGAATCGCTCGGACGATGAAAAAATATCGTATTCACGATCCCCATCCTTAAGCCAGTGAGCGAGACCTTTGCTTAAGGAATTCGGATTGTAATAACAATGTCGAAAGCGGCTCAAGGCGTCCGGCTCGATCCGACGAAATTTGTATAATCCAAGCTCTCAATATATGCTGAATCGACGAACTGCTCCATCGATACTCTACCTTGCGATTCACAATGGAAAGTTGATGCGTGGGGGCGCGACAAACGAGCAAGCCGATTATGCTCAACAAAAACTTCAATAAATTTACTAAGTACCTCTTTCGCAATGCAAAAAGCGAGTGGGGATAAAGGATCACCTTTTCGAACATCTCTAAAACAAGGAAGTACCATACGGGCGTCCCATTCGAAGAACGGAAATGCAGACGACCCAGAAGAATAACATCCACCCAGTGAATAAAGATCTCAGAGAAACCAAAGTGGCGCAAATCGTGAAGTAAGATTCCCATTTCAAAGTATCAAATGCCTTACGGATATCAATCTTTAAGATCATATTCATATCCAATCTACCAGGCAAGACATTGAATCATTCAGAGACCATTACAATGCAGTCATGAATCTGCCTTCCAGGGACAAACCCGAACTGAGTAGGTGATAAATATCCAGTAATAATTGAACCCAAACGCGTACCCAAAATCTTACTAATAATCTTGAAAAGAAAATTACTCATGACGATCGGACGGAAATTCTCAATAACATTTGCATCTTTGGTTTTTGGGATTAGCGCCATAAAACTAGCATTCAATACCCGAGGTAGGGACGAATTACTGAAGAAAAACCTGAACGGGCGATCACTTTGACGGAAATAACATCCCAGAATTGACGATAGAAAATCCCACTAAAACCATCTGGCCCTGGTGAGTCAATCAGAATCCATATCAAATATCGCTTCCTTAACCTCTATATCCGATGGAGTGACAGTCAGGCTAGCATTAGCAGCCGCCCCCACTCTGGGAGTAATCACCTGATCAATAGAGGAGTAATCTGGGGTGATATTCCCATTATTCGCAAAGAGCTCCTTATAAAACGAGATAATATGATTCCCAAGAACTGTTGTATCATCAGTATAACTATCGTCCACCATTAGACCCTAAATCCCCGATCGCCCGGCTGCGAACCGGCTCGGCGATGGAAAAATGTCGTATTCACGATCCCCATCCTTAAGCCAGTGGCGAGCCTTTGCTTAAGGAATTCGGATTGTAATAACAACAACCGAGAAAGCTTACGGGCGCCCGGCTCGATCCCGACGAGCAGCTGTATAATCCAAGCTCTCAATATCTGCCTGAATCTGACGAACCTGCTCCATCTGATACTCTACCTTGCGATTCACAATGGAAAGTTGATGCGTTTGGGCGCGACAAACGGAGCAAGCCGATTATGCTCAACAAAAACTTCAATAAATTTACTAAGTACCTCTTCTGCAATGCAAAACAAAGGCCCGGGGGATAACGGATCACCTTGTCGAACTTTTCTAAAACAAGGGAAGTACCATACGAGGCATCCCATTGAGGAAGAACGGAAATTCAGACGATCAGAAGAATAACATCCACCCAGTGAATAAAGATCTCAGAGAAACCAAAGTGGCGCAAAACGTGAAGTAAGATTCCCATTTCAAAGTATCAAATGCCTTACGGATATCAATCTTTAAGATCATATTCATATCCAATCTACCATGCAAGACATTGAATCATTCAGAGACCATTACAATGCAGTCATGAATCTGCCTTCCAGGGACAAACCCGAACTGAGTAGGTGATAAATATGCAATTAATAATTGAACCCAAACGCATACCCAAAATCTTATTAATAATCTTGAAAAGAAAATTACTCATGACGATCGGATGGAAATTCTCAATAACATTTGCATCTTTGGTTTTTGGGATTAGCGCCATAAAACTAGCATTCAAACCCAGGTAGGGGACGAGTATCGAAGAAAAACCTGACCGGGCGATCACCTTGACGGAAATAACATCCCAGAAGTGACGATAGAAAATCCCACTAAAACCATCTGGCCCTGGTGAGCTGTCCGAATCCATATCAAATATCGCTTCCTTAACCTCTATATCCGATGGAGTGCGGTCGAGGCTAGCATTAGCGTAGCCCCACTCGGGAGAAATCACACGATCAATAGAGGAGTAATCCGTGGTGATATTCCCATTATCCGCAAAGAGCTCCTTATAAAACGAGATAATATGATTCCCAAGAACTGTTGTATCATCAGTATAACTGTCGTCCACCATTAGACCCTAAATCCCCGATCGCCCACTGCGAATCTGGCTCTAACGATGGAAAAATGTCGTATTACGATCCCCATCCTTAAGCCAGGCTGAGCGAGCCTTTGCTTAAGGAATTCGGATTGTAATAACAATGCCCGAGAAAGGCTTAAGGCGTCGGCTCGATCCCGACGGCGGCTATATAACCCAAGCTCTCATATATACGAATCGCGAACTGCTCCATCTGATACTCTACCTTGCGATTCACAATGGAAAGTTGATGCGTCTGGGCACGACAAATGGAGCAAGCCGATTATGCTCAACAACAACTTCAATAAATTTACTGAGTACCTTTTCTGCAATGCAAAACAGCAGCGGGAATAAAGGATCACCTTGTTGAACTCCTCTAAAACAAGGAAAGTACCATACAGGCGTCCCATTCAGAAGAACGAAAATTCTGGACGACCGAAGAATAACATCCAACCGAAGAATAACATCCACCCAGTGAATAAAGATCTCAGAGAAACCAAAGTGGCGCAAAACGTGAAGTAAGATTCCCATTTCAAAGTATCAAATGCCTTACGGATATCAATCTTTAAGATCATATTCATATCCAATCTACAATGCAAGACATTGAATCCTTCAGAGACCATTGCAATGCAGTCATGAATCTGCCTTCCACGGACAAACCCGAATTGAGTAGGTGATAAATATGCAGTAATAATTGAACCCAAACGCGTACCCAAAATCTTACTAATAATCTTGAAAAGAAAATTACTCATGACGATCGGACGGAAATTCTCAATAACATTTGCATCTTTAGTTTTTGGGATTAGCGCCATAAAACTAGCAGTCAAACCGAGGTAGGGACGATTCATTGAAAAAAAACCCTGACCAAGGCGATCACCTTGACGGAAATAACATCCCGGAATTGACGATAGAAAATCCCACTAAAACCATCCGCCCTGGTGAGTGTCCAGAATCCATATCAAATATCGCTTCCTTAACCTCTGTATCCGATGGAGTGATGATCAGGCTAGCATTATCAGCCCCCCACTCGGGAGAAATCACACGATCAATAGAGGAGTAATCGGGGTGATATTCCCATTATCCGAAAGAGCTCCTTATAAAACGAGATAATATGATTCCCAAGAACTTTTGTATCATCGTATAACTATCGCCCACCATTAGACCTTAAATCCCGGTTGCCCAGCTGCGAATCGGCTCGGCGATGAAAAAATGTCGTATTCACGATCCCCATCCTTAAGCCAGGTGAGCGAGACCTTTGCTTAAGGAATTCGGATTGTAATAACAATGTCTGAGAAAGACTTCAAAGGCGTCGGCTCCGATCTCGGCGAGCGTTTGTATAATCCAAGCTCTCAATATCGCGAATCGACGAACCCGCTCCATCGATACTCTACCTTGCGATTCACAATGGAAAGTTGATGCGTCTGGGCGCGACAAACGGAGCAAGCCGATTATGCTCAACAACAACATCAATAAATTTACTAAGTACCTTTTCTCGCAATGCAAAAACAAAGAAGCGGGGATAAGGAATCACCTTGTCGAACTCCTCTAAAACAAGGGAAGTACCATACGGGCGTCCCATTCGAAGAACGGAAGTGCAGACGGACGATCAGAAGAATAACATCCACCCGGTGAATAAAGATCTCGGAGAAACCAAAGTGGCGCAAAACGTGAAGTAAGATTCCCATTTCAAAGTATCAAATGCCTTACGGATATCAATCTTTAAGATCATATTCATATTCAATCTACCATGCAAAACATTGAATCCTTGAGAGACCATTACAATGCGATCACGACCGCCTTCCAGGACAAACCCAATTGAGTAGGTGATAAATATGCAAAGAATAATCGAACCCAAACGCGTAGCCAAAATCTTACTAATAATCTTGAAAAGAAAATTACTCATGACGATCGGACGGAAATTCTCAATAACATTTGCATCTTTAGTTTTGGGATTAGCGCCATAAAACTAGCATTCAAACTCAGTAGGTAGGGACGACCATCAAGAAAAACCGACCCGGTGATCCCTTGACGGAAATAACATCCCGAAGTGACGATTGAAAATCCCACTAAAACCATCTCGCCCTGGTGAGCAGTCCGAATCCATATCAAATATCGCTTCCTTAACCTTATATCCGATGGAGTGATGATCAGGCTAGCATTAGCGGTAGCCCCACTCGGGAGAAATCACACGATCAATAAAGGAGTAATCCAGGGGTGATATTCTCATTATCCACAAAGAGCTCCTTATAAAACGAGATAATATGATTCCCAAGAACTATTGTATCATCGTAAAAACCGAGTTTGTAAATGGTATAATAACTCGTATTGTATTGAAAATGATATTGGTCATGAATTGTCTGCGGCAAAGGACTCCACGCGAGAATTGAGTTGCGAAAGAAGAAATAGAACTCTCAAAAAGCAAAGCAAGGACCATGTTAGCCAACGGCGCTACCTAAAAGATTTTGGTCAAGCAATAAACACAACATGCTACACTCAAAATAGATGCATGATAAACAGACGGTGACAAAGACTCCTATGAGATTTGGACAGGGGAGAAAACCAAATGTTGCATATTTTAGAATATTTGGATGTAAATGCTTCATCCATAACAATGGCAAAGATAATCTAAAGGCTTTTGATGCTAAAGTCGATGAAGGTATCTTCTTGGGATACTGGTGAAAGCAAAGCCTCTGAGTACTCAACAAGAGGACTATGGTTACTGAGAGGAATCCATTCATGTGGTGTTCGATGAGCAAATGTAAATGGAGAAGACTTTGAAGAATCGGTGATGTTTGAATCAACCAACCATGCGAAGAGTCCCTACTAAGTGGAAGTTTGGAATTATAAACTCGGATGAAGATGAGATAGCGAGTCTCAAAAAAACAATTTGGAAAATTTGCGGCTAAGTGATTACGAGAGAGCCGATCAAAGCAAATTTTGCAAGACGACTAAATCCGGCTAACTTACTCCAACCCGATGTAAGATGGCTAAGAGACCATCCACGAGAACTTGTCATTGGAGATATAAGAGAAGGTGTCAAAACAAGATCCAGAACTCAACAAGAAGCTATGTTCACATGCTTTATCTCACAAATAGAGCCTAAAGATGTGTCACAAGCATTGGATGACACACATTGGATTCAAGTTATGCAAGAAGAGTGAATCGGTTTGAAAGAAATAAAGTATGGGAATTAGTTCAAAGACCACCCATCAAAATGTTATTGGCACTAAATGGGTGTTCGAAACAAGATGAACGAGGAAGGTTCTGTGGTAAGAAACAAAGCAAGATTAGTAGCCAAAGGATATTGCCAAGAAGAAGGGATAGATTTTGATGAAACATTTGCCCCTGTAGCAAGATTGGAAGCTATAAGGATGTTTCTTGCCTATGCAGCTCACAAGAATTTTATTGTATATCAGATGGATGTAAAGAGTGCATTCCTTAATGGCTTATTGGAAGAAGAAGTGTATGTTGAACAACCTCCAGGATTTGAGCAAAAGATTCTTGGAGATAAGGTATACAAACTCAAGAAAGCTCTATATGGATTGAAACAGGCACCCAGAGCATGGTATGATACTTTGTCACAATTCCTGACTGAGAATGGATTCACAAAAGGCAAAGTGGATAGAACACTCTTCAGAATTCAAGATGCGAAGAGTATATTGCTTGTTCAAATATATGTGGATGACATTATTTTTGGATCCACAAACAAAGAGCTGTGTGATAAATTTTCAAACCTCATGCAAAGCAAATTGAAATGAGCATGATGGGAGAGCCGACATTCTTCCTTGGACTCCAAGTGAAACAATCGAAGGATGGAACCTTCATAAGTCGACAAAATACACGAGAGAGATTTAATGAAGAAATTTGGTATGGAAGAGAAGTCTTCTCGTGAAAATACCAATGAATACATCGATCAAAATGGATATGGATGCGGATGGCAAGCCTGTAGATCAAACAAGATACAAAACACTTATTGGATCATTGCTTTATCTCATAGCAAGCAGCGGACATCACCTTTCTTTGTAGGTGTATGTGCAAGATTTCAATCTGCTCCAAAAGAAAGCCACATGATATGACCAAGAGAATCTTTAGATATTTGAAAGGAAGCAAGAAGTTGGTTTATGGTATCCAAAGAAAGGTGGATTCAAGCTAATTGGCTATTGGACTGACGACTATCTTGGATGTAGAGTTGACGGAGAAGAGCACCTCAGGCACATGTCAAATGCTTGGAAACATGCTAATTTCCTGGTTTAGCAAAAAAGCAAAATTCAATAGCCACCTCCATCCGGTGAACGAGAATACATAGGCTGGCGTGTTGTGCCCAAGTCCTATGGATGAGACAAAGTGAGAGACTATGAAGTTGAAGAAAAGGAAATTCCAATCATGTGTGATAACACAAGTGCAATTGCATTCACTCAAAATCGTGTTGCACTCAAAAACAAAGCATATCGATGTCGGTATCACTTCATAAGGGATCATGTTGAAAAGAAGGACATCACCTTGGAATATATTTCAACCGATAAACATTTGGTGACATATTCACAAAACCACTATGTGAGTCAAGATTTGAAGAACTCAAGCATGAGTTAGGGTTAATTGAGTTGGTGACACTCAAGACTCAAAGAAAAGAAATGAAACACGAAAAGAGTGAAATCTCAAATCGACTAAGTGAATCGACCATATCGGAAGACAATGATCAGGAGTTAGTGACATTTGAGTCACTAGGAGAAGCGTGAGAAGAAGAGTTAAATCGGCTAAGGGTTAAGCGAGTCATTTATGTCATTTATGAGCAAAGGGACAAAAACGCGATCGTTTTTACTATGCGGGAATGTTTTTAAGAATGAGCGCCAAAGACATAATGATGATGTTGTACAGGCAAAAGCTGCACACCAAGCTTATGATTGGATATAAATGCTGCCGCATTAAATACGAGACATTAAATGCTAATCGGCGTGCAAAATCTAAGCCGTTGATTTCGATCACATTTCAAAAACCACCCGCACGTCCTTTCAGGAACCATACTTAAACCAGTTTCGTCCGTTTCTCTCTCAAAAGCAAAGGCTAAAACTCTCTCAAAAAACCCTATCAATCTTCAAATCATCTTCTGAGTTTCATTCGGAGAAATACTAAAAAATGGCATCTACTCACGATTTTGTCAAGATGGGAAAGCAAATCCACACCGGGTCTACCGTGGATTTCAAGGGTATGGTCAAACAAGGGTCCGATGACGCCCTCATAAAGAAGATCGCTGAAAAACTCGAAACGACTGGGCTAAAACCATTTCTGATGATGGACTTCCCGATGACCTATGTGGAAGAGGTCGCACAGTTCAACGTGAATGCTGAGATTCACGATGAGGGGATCAAATCCTCTATTCACGGAAGGAGTTCATCATCAACTGCCAAGGATTTGGCGTAACACCGCTCATTACGGCTAAAGGAGCACCAGAAATCAACGAAGCTGATGTTGACTTGGCTGCTGCTTGGAAGGAAATAGCCAAGACCGACTATGCTGAAAAGATAGTCTACACAGCCAACAAGAGGCTGCTAAAGGAGGACTACCACAAACTGTTGGACATCGTTTCCAAATGTATAGACATCAAATTTGGCAGCTTTGACCAACTGTCCAAAGCGAAATTGATCGTAATGGTCGCGATCATTGAAGAAAAAGAAAGTGAATTGGGGTGAGTTTGTCTACAGCGGACTCGCCGAGAATGTAGGGAATAAATCGTTCAAGGAGGGCGGAATGTTTGGAGGTTCTCTAGGATACGGTCAGGTGATTGGCCGGCTGATGGAGGTAAAAGGAGTCCCTCTTCGACATGGAAAGGCGTTCCATGTAAACAAGAGGATGTTCGATCAAACCTCTCGGCGCCTGAAGAGAGAAGAGAGCTTACGCTAAGAGAGGCGTCAACGAGTGAGGGGAATGACCACTGAAGATACAACTGTCTCCTCTCCACCAAAGAAGAAGGTTGCCCTGCAGACTACTAAGAAGACTCACATTGCTCTGCGGCAAAGAAAGAAAAACAAATTTGCTCCCGCTGCAGCAGAGTCACCGCTTTGCCGTGTCTCCCCGCCCGCAGTACAGAGAGAAGGAATCCCAAATACCTTCTCCGGTCATTAAGAAGAGGAGAGATAAGCCAAGACGGCCGGCTCCTCGAGGAAGAAAAAACAAGAGCAAGGCCCCTGCCGCCCAAGACTCAAGAAAAACCCTTGTCGAACCGGAAATCCCTCTGGTTCAAACAAGAAGAAGGCGAAGAATTTTCAAGCGTTCGAGCTTGAGAAGCCGGTGATCGTCACTCATTGGAAAAAATATCCGAGAAGCCGGGAGAAGTAGAGTCTCTAGACATAATTGATGAAACGGCCAAGTCTGCCGAGGTTGATCGCCAGAGGCAACTCGATGACCCAATCAGAGAGTGAAGCTGAGGAACAAGGCACAACCGAGGCAACCAAAGTCACCTGTTGACGGGGTTGTTTCTCCACCGTAACATTTCTTTGAAAGGGTTGAGCGACAAAATCGCTACTTTCAATACACGGAAATGAGGGCCAACAAGAGGATGATGAAGAGCGATTTAATCATGCACTCTCCATTGTATCCAGACATCCAAAATCGTCATGCGCAGAGTGGAGAAAATGGAAGCCGAGCCTATCCAGTGCGGTTTCAACATCCGAGTTCATTTTGAGGAAGAAAAACTCTTGATTTCTTGAGGTGGACACCGCAGTGTTGCAAGCCCTTGCGAGATAATTGCATAAATATACCGGAAATTCGAAAAAAGAAAATGAACGGGCTAAAGCAAATGAGGACGCAGAGGCACGTGAGATGGCAAGCATCTTCCCTATCACCGCAGGCACCCAGAACATACACATCCTCACCTTGACGCCCTATCGGAAAGTGATGAGGACTGGACCTCTTCTTTGCTACGAAGAGTTGCAAATGCAGCAAGCAATGGAAGAATCGAGAATCCTTCATGAGCAAAGAATGATGGAGGGACCAAGAGAGTCCTCCAAAACACGGTGGAGATAGACCCAATGGGAGTGGTACAAAGATATTGCCACCGTTGTTCTTGCCACCACTTGACTCACTCGGAAGAAGGAACTAAGGGAAATGGCAATGGCGGGATAGTGGGGACCCCGGTCGAGCCAACCCCTAATGAAGGTGTCTTACCACCTGCCCCCAACTTTGAATACTCAATGGGAACAACCGGAGTCCGGGAGACGACCGACCCCAATCAAGTCACTCACCTGGTGTGCGGTGAGGGAAACTCCCTCCACTGCAGCAAGGTCGGAGGATCTTTGCGGTGACTCCACAATGAATCTAGGAGGCGAAGTGGAGAAGGAACAAACACAAAGTACACAACAAGTTGTCATCAACGAGGCTTAGACGATTGAGACTGTCTCACTGAGGTGCCAATCGCTCGAAGGCTAATGACGCTCTTGATGTAGTCGAGGCACGAGGAAGGAAGCCACAGGAGTTAACACTGCAGGCGGCGAAAGTGCAATCCATGGAGTTGAGACTCAATGGATGCCATGCGAGAAGACCCTAAGACAACCGACACTTTCGAAAGGGATGTCAAGGCCTCACTGCAGTTGAGGCTGCAGGAGGTAATGAAGGCCAACGGGAGGTTGAGACTTCCCGGGGTAAAGAAGTCAAGTACAGAACATCCCTCTGCTATCATTGATCCATCGAAAAGGAGATCGTGCACTTCACGATTCCTAGGATAATCCTCGATGTAACCTTTCTCGGGATCGGAAGGAGACGATGAAGCTGAGTCATCCCCGTGACTCGATCCAAAAGACTCGGCTGAGGATGTTCCAACCACGAGTAAGTCGACCTCAAGACTACTCGTCAAACTTTCAACTTTGATGAGCCACAATGGAAATCTCATCATCGTCCGATGACGCTTCGATAAAGCCGAGGACCAGTCAACTCACTTGGAAAAACCAAGTGAGCCCAACGGTTGTTGAGAGACAGCTGAGGCTCAAAAGCGGGTCAACTTCACAACAGACCCACCAAAACAGAGTCCAGCTGCCGGCTCCCCAGCGCAACGGAGTTCGACTCCACAAGGAACTTCATGAGCACCACTCATCATTGAACAAATTCCATTTGCTCGTGATGATCCCTTTGTAGAATCATTTCCCTTCTCTCTAGAGGTACCCGACCTCCGAAGAGTCGAGAGAGATCTCGCGCTTCACGGACCAGATCCTATCATTCCATCGATACCATCGTTCAGTGACTATGATTTTGACGCTTTGCTTGGCCGTCACCGCAATGAGAGGAAAAGTGAAGTTCGGGAGGTATTCAAAGCATTATTTGCAAATTGAGCGGATGGAGAGGCATCGGCCTCGATGGACATGAGATTGGATAACAGAGATGCCAACCCTTCACTGCCGACTTGAGAGGCATAATAGTCGAATCGGGGAGTGGTGGCAACAAAGAAGAAACAATGCGCGTGGAACAAGCTAGATATTTGAGAACATTGTTCAACAAGCATTGGTGTTGGTATGGCGAAATGAGAATGCCGATGCAAAGACAAAGTTGAGAGAACACATTGAGCACATGCATGAATCTCACACCTTGAGATCAAGTCGCTGCGTGAGCAAAATAAGAATGAGCTCTGCGTATGGAAGAAAACATTGATCGAAAATTCAGCCTTCTCATGGCCGAGATGAAGTTAATTACAATTTGAATCAATGCTACTCGCTCACGAGTTTCGCGCCGCATACTCGCGTGATTTCGAAGCGAGAACTTGACTATCGCCAGACTCGACTTCCTTTCGCTAGTTTATTTCAGGGGGTTCCTCTCTCCTTTGATGATGCCAAAAAGGGGGAAGAGGAATACCTAAAAGCGCTCAAGAGATCTGAAGTTGAGAAGGAGGAAACAGTATGAAGGGAAAGACAATTGAGGAAGTTTCAAGAGAAAAGAAAGGGAAGTTTGTTGAGGGGGAAGGATCGAGAGATGTGACCTTGATGATTGCACAAACCCCCCAATAAGGTCTTGT